>JASAND010020874.1:0-37502 GCA_030248195.1 Trissonchulus latispiculum | reverse complement strand
AATAAAAAGGTTCCAGCCAAAATCCGAAAATGTGGGTTTTCTCCCATGCCTATACCGCTATAACTGCGTAAAAGTGTTGCTAAATTCTGCTTTATTAGTATATGCCAAACAGACGAATGTTTGACGTTTTTGGACAACTTGACCTGGCTCTTACGGTTCGTGGAGACAAGTGGGGAACTGAAGGAGTCAAGTGTGTGCGGTTTCCAAAATCTCCCGAGTGTCCCCCGCCCCTCTGAAGCAAATCTAAGCGTGAAAGTTTCCTTTCGTGAATAGACGCAGAAAAATGCGCTCGTGTGAAAAATTAAAGGAGGTGGAAGGTGATTTTGGACCGATAACTTGCAAGCGTTTTGTGTTTTGTGTGGCGGATGTATGTACTTCGATTTTTGCATACTTCGCACGTCTTTTGGCTGAATCCCCAAGCCATCTGTTTCTTCTGCTGTCTTTTATCCGAAAATTCAGACCTATGTAGATCTCCCATACTCTGTGGTGCGTATCTATCAGATGAGTATATATGTATCAGTCATTTAAGGGGGGGGGGTCCACCATGAAAAAATTTGTAGTAACTTATTAGTCGCTCATTTTTACACATAATGTAGCCACACATGTTGTGCGTACCAAGTTTAAATTTTGAGTTGTTTCATCCATTTTTCCGCGAGTTATGAGCTATCAACTGCTTGCAATTGTAATAATGGGCGAAACGAGGGTACCGTTTGAGACTAAAGCAATTTTCCTTAAACAGTCTTCGATTTTGGAGCTTCATTGGGGTGTACATTTGAGAATTGATCTAAAGAATTAATTTTGCCCCGGTGTTGGCAGACTAAACGTGATTTCAAGCCTTTTTAACGACTTTTAGGGAGCAGCAAAGCCAATGTTGAGGTTAGATCACAAAGCCCTTTAACAGCCATTAACTTCAATTTGGTGCATTTGCGGACCGTAGCCCAACAAGAAAAAATGTTCCCCGCATTAAGAGCTATTGATTGATGTCAAATTTGTCATGTTTTGAGAAATTTGAAAAAATTGATATTTTTGCTATATGGGTGCCAGTCCGACAGATTGGGATGCAGCGACCACGTTGGGCTACTTAGCAGGAATAATTGTAGTCAACACTGAACTGAAGCCACCAGAAATAACGTGAAACGAGATATTTTGGCATTTGGTAGCTGCTGTTTGCAATGGTCTCACGTAATAGACAAAAAATTGAAAAAATTCAAAATTTTGGTAAAAAACCAAATTTTTAGTGTCAAAAATTCTCGAAACTGGGCAAAGATTATAGGCGTTATTTGGTATCGTTAGAAACGTCTATTTATATACTTTGATTTGTTGGAATTAGATTTTTGATTTATGCCTTTGAACTTTTGTAATGCTTGCTCAAAGCAACAACCCCCCAGTTTCCACTAACGAAAAACGTCAATTTTCGCAGTCCGCAGGTTTCAAAAATTATTTAAAAAATTCAAAGGCCTAAATCAAAAATCTAATTCCAACAAATCAAAGTGTATAAATAGACGTTTCTAACGATACCAAATTATGCTGATAATCTTTGCCCAGTTTCGAGATTTTTTGACACTAGTCAAAAAATTGAAACTTTTCCAGTTTCCTATGTTTAACACATGAGATCTCAACTTTGAAGTGAAATTACTCATTAACCGTAAAAGATCCGACTTAATTTCAAAAACTCGTTAAAATATACCAATCGGAGAACAAAATATGTGAAAACGAGCAAAATCGGAGATGGTCGAAAAATCGGTCAAAGATGGACCCCCCCTTAAGGCTGATAATGTTGTCGGGATGGCCGAGTGGTCTAAGGCGCTGGTAAGAACTTCCGATCTTACGGTCGGTGGTTCGATCCTCGGAGGCCACAAAGCTATCCCGACTCTAGCCAACCCAGCTATCCATCCTTAACTGGGCGGTAAATGGGTACCACTACGGTGGGAAGGTAACAGGAGTCTAAGGGCCGGCCCCCCCCCTTCCACGGATGCAGTCATCATTTGAGGTGACACTCCTGGCTCTACGGCTGAGAATCCGGGGATGAGCACCGGCACCCCATGTCCTGTGGCAGGACGGAGATATCTCCTGGGGTAAACCTTTACCTTACCTTAATGTTGGAATGAAGCGAAAAACTACAAAAGTAACTTCTACGGAAAGGGACTCCCCTCTTCTTGTTTCTAGTACCTTCATTTCCGAAACTGTGGTTGTACCACTTGTACCCAAAATTTTTTAAAACCGTTAGTTGTCAAAACTTGTTCTGAATGTGTTTTATATTTAATTTTTCAGCATGAGCAGACTCAACCTAAATGCTCTGGTTCCAGTCAACACAGTGCACTGAGAAAGAGATCAGTTGAGACAACAGATGAGCGTCAAAATGGTGTAGCGTCAAAACGATCCCGCGTCCCCTCCACTGAGTCTGCTGCTGTGACGCTGGAGTCACACAACTAATTGATCCACTACGCCGCATACTCCACATAAAAAAAGGTGTTGGATTTAGTGACAATGTCAAGCAAAAGAAGACCAACTCCGGACAAGTCCAAACACAAACCGGACTCCAGTGTAAAAAAGAAGTGTCGATTCTAAAAAAGTCGGACAACAATTCTGCTTCAGCATCCCATAAAGGGACTGATGGAAAGGCTAAGAGCACGAAAACTGCCAGTAAAGACAAGGCGATTGAGGTTGTATCAGGTATTTGTATGGATTCTCGCCTTGGTTTCTCTACTGAGAAGACGACGAAGAAGAAGAAGAACTCTGCGTTTCGATCAGATGAGACTGAGGGACGCCTTCTACCAGTAGAAAGCTCGACAGTCAACACCTATCAATACGTCACCGGCATCGTTTTCTGACCAGAGCGACATTGACGATGACTACGAACCGCCTTGAGCCATCCCTCTCAATTGGCCAGAAATAATCATCGCAGCCGTAAACAGCCTCCTGGAAGGCATTCTGCTGCCAAACTTCCTCCGGTGATCTTACCCGCTGATTCCACAAGCCCCCCGCTGCTCCGTCTCCCGAAAAACCCGCACCAAAACGTTGGCTCCTTCGCCTCTATTATCTACCTCAACGTCGACTATTGGTCATAGTGATTTTAATTAATCATCAACCTCAGCCTGCCCCGCGCCTTCTTTTGCCAGGAATGCTCATCTAATTCTGCCAATTTCCAACCCTCTGTATCCGCTTTTCAGTCGTCTGTATCTACCTTTGGTCCTGTCACAGCCGCTTATGGAACTGCACGTCGCTGTTGACCAATTCCATTCCGCACCGTCACCGCTGCTCAAGCAGTCAATGCATAACTTTTCCTTTTCCCAAGGGTTGACAGTCCAACATTTTGAACCTCCGGCCCCTTCTCGTTTTAGTGATCATCCTCCTGCTCAATCTTTCTGTCCACCTGGCAACATAAGTCCCGGCTTTCGACAGCCATTGCTACCTTCATTTTCAGGGACAATTGGTACGTGTTCAGATTTTAATTCTTGTGCTTCGTTTTGTTAAATTTTAAATTGTTTGCGAAGTAAGACCTCAATCTACATAATATGTATATGCCTAGATATTGAAACATTTTTGAAAAATTTGTTTTGGCTAGTTTTGGTGCTTTTGAATTCAACTTGGAAATGCGCATAAATAAAGGAAGATTTTAAAGGATAGACATCGGCCCAACACATATTATCCTCTTTTGTTCGGAGCATTTTTTGCTACTTGTAGCACGTAAGATCTTACTGAAGGTACTGGACGAAACAGACAGCAATGAAAATGCCGGATTTGGTCTTTGACGTCAACGGAGCTAAAGTTCACTTGAGTTCATACTTTACAGCGTCAGTTCTGTAGTATGACTGCTGGCTTATTTCTAGGCCAAACTTGGTGCTGTTTTCTGTAAAAATTACCAAAAATCGCTAAAAATAATAATTTAAGGTGTTTTTAAGCTAAAATAGGGAAAATTTCGTTAAAAATCCAGCGAAGCCCGAGACGTTTCTAAAACTTTAAGGTGATGGTTGCCAATTTTTTGGGCTATAGGGGGTTCGTCGGAATTTATGGGGGCTTTTCATGGGGCTACTCGAATGGGTGGGAGGGCGCCCCGCCCACCTTCACCTGGCTTTTTCCTAGGCTAAAATTTCTGGGGGGGGCGCGGATTTCTGGTGAGGAAGAAAATTTTTTCAAAAAGTGCCTAAAAATAGCTATTTTTCGCTGCTGAGCTAAAAATTAACTATTTTTAACTTAAATTTAAGCTTAAAATAGCTAAAAAATACTTAAAATGGGTAAAAATCCGGCGAAGCCGGAAAAAGTTTTCACAATTTACCCTCAAAACCCTATTTTTCCGGGCATTTTAGAGTTCTGGGGGGGAGGCCCGAATCCTGGGTGGGGAGACGATTCTGGGTGGGGGCGACCCAAGTCTGGGGGGGCCCTCCACCCCCCCCCCGGTAGGAAAAAGCCAGTATCCACCACTCCCCACGAGTAAAAATGGGCCAGGTATGTTCAGCTTCCTTTCCAAACCATCTTGCCGCTGTTCGGGTTGGGTAGATGCCAAAGGAGAATTGTTCCAAGCGTTACTAAAAAAGCGCTGATTTCTCTTGATACACGCATAAGTCGGTGGTTCACAATTACCATTGTTGCCTAAATTATGTCTAATCTTTTTAAAAGTTTACACGACGGAATTCAACTTTCAAAAATTCCTAACCCCTAAACTTCCTCTGAATCAGAACCCCTTTTGTCTTGAAAAGAAAGCACATTGTTGTCCTACGAGAAAGTATATTTTGTTATTTTTAAATTCTCTGTAACCCTTTTGGCCTCTAACAAAATTCATTTATGACAAAATTGTGTTTCGTTTATATATACGTAGGGTCTATAGAATATCGGCACATCATGCTAGAGGTGGGCCCCTCATAATGCTTTCATTGAATATGGAGCTATATACTCATGCGTATATATACATATTAGTATATGTATTTAGAAAGCACATTATGAGGGGGCGGATACTCCATCCAACCATTCATTCATTCATTCAAAATAATTTGGTTTCAATTACTGGATACGCCCTTGTATGTATAATGCATTATGGTAGCATTTGCTTTTAGGTTCTTTAAAATATAAAATTTCCAAGTAGTCCACAGTGTGTGCTGGTCAGTTGTTGGCTATTTTCTTTCGTATGTTAATATTCTCATTGTTTGTGTGTGTTTACTTTCTTCAGCATTGCAAGAGACCTGAGGGACCAAATGGATATTGGATTGTGGAAGAGGTTGCTCGACATCGACAGGAGCATAATACCAGTCCCTTTCTGAAGGTAATGGTTTTCCACGATTTCGCATTGAATTTCTTTTTGAAACCATTTCATTTTCAACAATATTTTGCTCTGCGCAAAAAAGGGCATTATTTGTCAAAAACTGTTTTAAACACTGTAAGTTTTCTAGTTTCAAATTCCGTCCATTTACTGTGAAATCAATCAGGTTAGCATTTAGCTTATTAGTATTGCGTACTATTACTAATAACGTACTAACATTGTACTAAAGAGGAAACTTGAAATAGTAAGTAGAAAAAAGTAGGTGGTGCGTCGACGTTTATTCTGTTTTTCCTACTAATGCCTATAGGCACTATTTTCAGGAGTTCAGAGATTTAACAAAAGAAGAGTCATCTGCGTCTTCTGAAGATTCTGGCACAGTACGTTTACTAGTTACTTTGTGCAATGCGTTTGTGGTGATTTTTAAAAAGGCTATAACTTTTGCAATTTTGGGAGTTAGAAAGAGGTTTAACATCGTTTTAAAGGTTATAATGTAATCAGGAAATTTACATGGGTTTACGAAACTGGCAAAATTACCCAAAATTTTTCAACTAGTGATGGGCACTGGATATCCAGATAATTTTTATATCCGGATAATATCCGATTTGAGAAAAATATCCGGATATCCGTGTACATTTCAGACAAAGTAATGAAAAATTAGCAAATTCTTGACTAAATTTTCTAAGTTTTTAAAATATGTTTCAAAAATATTTTTGAAACCAAGGTTGTGGCTTGATTGCCTGATAGAAATTCACAGCATACCGAAAAATTGAAAGTTTATCTGCAAAATCGAAAAATTTTCTTGAACTTAAGTTTGGAATAGGCGGATATCCGGATATGAAAAAGAACCGGTGCCCATCACTAAACATCAATTTCTCAAAACTGTAGAATCAGCCAAAAGTTTATTTTTGTGCCATGATTTGAAGGACACATGGGTCAAGGGGCCTTTTTTGGATTTGGCGCACCAGGTCTTAACGGTTCAGACGATGGTCAAATGCACGGAAACACAAAATTTCACAAGTTCGCCACCAGTTTTCGTAGTATTCGGAACGCTTTAGCCCAAACCAAGTAAAACGTCCCTCGTCAGAAGTTGGAAATTCTACTCTGCCAAAAATCTCCGGAATCCATCCAGTAGTTTTTAGAAATGGAAGCTAAAAATACGGGGCTGGTCTCAGAATGATAACGAGAACGTAATTATGTTATTTCTTGAGTTTCAGCTGATTGGATCAAGTAAACAATTTTCCCCCAAATTCTCAAGTAAACTATGGCCCCCCCAACGCTTTATCTCACTCAAAACTTGACCCAATTGGTTAAAACTTTGTGCGGGTGCATTCCAACACACGTCTGATTGATTGGTAACAAAATTTAAAAATTTTAAAAATTTCAAATTTTTAATTTTTTTAAGGGGGTCCAAGGGGAACCAGAAAATTTTTTGTCTCCGATTTTGCTGAAAAGTTTTATAGAGGTGTTGTTTGTGTCGCAGAACACGAATCTGAAGTCTGTTTTTCGATTCAGCTTTTCGTCAGTTCAGTATAAGCTTACATCTTAAGCTTACTACTTAAGCTTACACACACTGAACTAACGAAAAGCTGAATCGAAACACAGACTTCAGATTCGTTTTCTGCGATCCTGAGAACCCCTATATACAACTTTTCCGCAAAATCTGAGACAAAAAGTTTTTTGGTTCCCCTTGGCCCACTTAAAAAACGTAAAAATTTAAAATTTTTAAATTTTTGAAATTTCATTACCAATCAAACAAATGTTGGAATGAACTCACACAAAATTTGAGCTAAATTGGTCAAGTTTTGAGATAGCCAGCATCAAGTAAACTATCTCTCCCCCCCAATTGAGGCTGGGGGGGGAGATTGTTTACTTGATCCTTTTCAGCTATTTACGAAAAGGAATAAATCCGTATGGGTCAAAAACTCAAAGTTTCCGAAAGGAAACCATCACCTTAAAAGACAATTTTGAAGTTTAATCGATAGTGATAACCACTAGCGTAGCCAGAAAAAATTTCGGGGGGGGGGAATGCAAAATTTTTTCGGGGGGTCTTGGGGGCGGAGCCCCCCAGAAGCTGAGAATTTTTCTATTTCGCGACCTTCGTGGAATTTTGAGCATCTGCTGAAATTACAATAATATTTAAGGCACAGTGCTTGTTTATGCACCTAAATAATGCAGAAGGTGGTCAAAGTAGATTAAATAGGGTAATTTGTACTCATTTTTTAGTGCGAAACACGTATTATAATGGTATAATACACATGTTTCGCGCCGAAGGCGCGAAATTTTTTGAAAAATAGTGCGTTACACACGTGGCAGGAAAAAAAATTTCTGGGGCAACACCATTTCGGGGGGGGGGAATTCCCCCATTCCCCCCCCCTGGCTACGCGCCTGGTGATAACTTTAGCTAAACATTTGCTTTACCAATTTTGCAAGTTTTTTTTGCGAAATAGATAAGGACTGGAAGTTTTTCACATGTTCAGTCTAGATTTCAAGCCGTCTTCCCGAACCTGTATACAGAATTAATCTTGCAAAGGTTCTTAACTTTTGGCTAAACACGAAAATGTCTCGAGTGTGTCCTTAATGTTATCTTCGATCAATATTTTTAGGTTTATTTGGTTGTTGATACCAATGTATTTTTGTCGAAACTGCTGTTTTTGCGGACTGCCTTGAAAGTTCCCAGATTCTCTGGTAATAAATGTTATATTCTGCGTAGATTATCCAGTTTCTTCAACTGTTATCTTATTAGACAAAGGTTAGCGCCCTCGGCTGAGTAGCCCGGCAATAACATCAACAACAACAAACTGTTATCTTATTAGAATTTCAGTGTGTAACTGTGGCTCTATCTTCTTTGTAGGGAAGGGAAATGTTTATACTGGGTGTAGGAAAATTTGGTATTTTGTTGTTGCTAGGTTACTGAATATTCAGTCACAGCTCACAGGGTTGTAGCGCGTGCGACATCTTAAATTACTTGATTAAGAGAGATTCAAAGTTATAGTTTTGTTGTATTTGACAATCTTTAGATTCATCAAGGCTGCTAATCGTTGTTCCTTGGATTGTCCTTCAGGAATTAGATGGACTCAAGAAGGTAAGGTAAATGCTTTGCCCTTGACCCATGTAATTAAGGCAAAAATTCAGCCAGTCTGACAGCTGACGTAGTACGAATGCTCAGAATCTTTAGGTACATTATATAACAATGTTGAGCCTTGTCTGCACTTGGTCCGATTTACTCCAAAAGAGAAACATCGTGGGATCGTGAGATAATGTATTTGTGCTTAGTGCACAAAATTACTTCCTAGTCTTTGCTGTCCTAGAAATGAACAGAATTTTATACAGAAATGTTCCGCCTCTGATAGGCAGAGCCATGATCGCAACTGGCCAGTCCAAGGGTTGGGGGCGTGACAAGCGCGGACTTGGAGCGGCTTTTAAAACAGAAACACGCAAGAATAAAATGCTGTACGTTTCAGCCTGGTAGGTCATCGGAGTAGTTTTTGGGGTTTTTCGAGAAGGTTTGGCCAATTTTTTCTGAAAATGAATAATTATGCATTAGTATTTTGGCTTTTTTTTGGGTGATAAAATGCAGCAGTTTTTAGCTTAATCAATGGCTCTGAGTCAGATTTATAAAAGAGGTGGTTCAAATAAACTTATCGCAGATGGAGCCGAGCTGGCTGTCCTTCGTTGGCAACCGACAGTCAGCTTAGTTGATATATATTGGCGCGGACGAGACCTTTAATTTGATACCTAAATTGATCAGCTTTCGATTATTTTTGTTTTTTCTATTTCTTAATTTGAATAATTCTGGGCTTATTCTAGTTCTGGAGGGTGGGCCCCCATAAACACCCCAATAATCCCTCCAAAAGTGGAGTCTTCTTTTGGTACCAACTTTTGCCCTAAAAAAATCGCTCAGAAGACAACATTTTCCGGGTTCGTCGGAGATTTTCAGTCAATTTTTGCCTATTTAAGCACTAAATCCATTTATTTTTGCGGTTACTATAAAATAACGCAATTTTTAGCATATTTCTAGAAAATTTTTCACCCCCTCAGATGACTCGCCCCCGAAGGCCCACACAAACATCCCCCCAAGCACAATTCCATAGAATAAGCTCAGTAATTACTCTACAAAATTCACTGTTCTGGTCCGGTTTAAGTTTGCTACACTAAACTTAACTGATCCGTTTTATGATAGAGCTAAACAGTGATTGTCAAGCTTGAGTGGAAGTAAGCGAGTTAAACATTTAGGTTCAACTATGCTCTTTTTTCTTTGCTAAAAAGGACCCTAGAGTGCCCTGGTAATCTTATTGTTCTTCATTTGTAGAATAATTATGACATTTCTTTTGCAGCGTCCAAATCTTCGCGTCGATGCAACTGCTGCGATCTCATTTATCAGGGACCTGCTTCGATGTAAAAGTCCTAGTTTGATGTGTCAAAATTGCTTTGACGTAAGAGTTCTTCCTATTGCGCTTTTAATCCAAAGATTTCAGACTTAACCAGAAATTATATGTTTGTAGGGTAATCTTTTTAAAGGACCACAGAGAAAGTGTAATTAATCACTGGACTTTTTCTAGGCAAAAAATTGGGGGATCCGAAGTGTCTAAAATCGCCAAAATGCGGTAAAAATAGTTTGTTTCATGGGGTACCTCAGACTGCACCCCACAATATGAGCTAGAACGGTCAAATGCAGCTTTTGAAAACGTTAATTAAGCATAACTAATGATTTTGAAAATATCGACTTTTCTGACCACTTTGTATGCGTGGTTCTGGGGTTTTTTAGGCAAACACAAGAGTACATTATAGATAAGAGTGTGACAGCTGGCAGGTTCTTTGTTATCAGCTGCAGGTACACGCTATGTTCGCTAACGGCTGACCCCCCCCCACAAATGTGTATTATAGGAATAAGTTAAGTTTCGTACCAACTTTTTATTTTCCTTTTCCTGAATTTATGTCTGGAATGAAATTAACACAAAATAGAAGTCTGACCAAGAATTAAAGAAATACATAAATATACTCTCATGCTAATTCATGAACGATCCATTTGTAGACGTGTAAAACATCAAAATTCCTATGTTAGTAGTAGTGCATGCGACCTCTACCAGACTCAATTCTCACACCCGCGGCTCATCAGTGGAGGAGTGTGCAATTCAGTTTTTAATTACTTTTCCAAGTCCCCCCAAAAATATGCCAAAGTTAGTTTCGCCGCCGGTCGCCTCAAATTAGTGAAAAATTAGTTGACGTATGCTCACTTCAAAGAAATTAGAACGCTATCTTTGCGTGTCAAAGCTCGCAACAGACACACATTGAACCAACTGAGTAGCTGGGTTTACTTTCCTGGGGGGTTGCGGGCCCCCCCCCCCCACTTTTCGGGTTCCCCCCACTCGACCTCTTCCCCCCCCCACTCCGCCCCACCCCCACTTTTTTGGGCTTCCCCCCCACTCACCCTAAGGTGCCCAGAAAATGCTAAATTTTTAGGATTTTTGGTCAAAATTTTCAAAATTTTTCCGGCTTCGCCGGAAATTTTTGGTCAAAAATAGTCTTTTTTGGTGCTAAAACTCAATTTTTGAGCACTTTTAAGCTTAGTTATAGCAGTATATGTAGAAAACAGGCTTTTTATACGGTATTTTTGGCATTTTTAGCCCATTTTATTTGGGCCCCCCCCCCACCTCCCCCCCCCACTAGTGTGGGGGGAGGGGGGCTCCCCCCCACTCTCCCACCCCCCCCCCCCACTTTTTTCGCCTAAAGTAAACCCAGAGTAGTGTTATCAAGCTTCAGCATGCAAGCGTAACGGCCAAATTTGTTTGAAGTGAACATACACGTTTGTGGGGGGGTCACCCGTTAGTGTGCAGAGATGTACCTACAGCTGATAACAGAGAACCTGCCTGCTGTCACACTCTTATATATTATGTACTCTTGGCAAAAATAAGTGGCGGGGGTCATATACTGCTATAACAAAGCTAAAAAGTGCTCAGAAATCAAGTTTTAGTATCAAAATAGACGATTTCTGGTCAAAGAATTCCGGCGAACCTTTGAATTTTGAAAATTGTGACCAAAAGTCCTTATAATTTGGCATTTTCTGGGCACCTTATAGTGAGTGGACGGGTACTTTTTGTCTTTTGCGATGTTTCTCTGGTAAACAAACAAATTGGCAGGTTTTCTCAGTTTCCTTGTTCAATTATTGCAAGTTTTGCAATAGAGCCAACTCGCAGAAATGAACCCACTTCTCATAATTCACGAAAAACTTCCAAGCTTAAGTTAAATACGGATTTCGTGAATTCCGGGAATTTGGTGCATTTTTGGACATTGGTTCTATTACAGGATTTGTTCAGCTTTCAAGTGATACCCATATTGTAGGTTTTGGAGAAAATTTTTAAATCCGGAAAATCCTGTTTTCGCGAATTCCGGGAGCTGAGTACAGTTTCAACAGTTCGTTCTATTACAAAAGTTGTTCAACTCGATAAGAGCTTTCGAATGATACCCGTCTTGTGGGTATTGGAGAAAATTTTTAAAATTCGGAAATACTGAAAACCTGGAATTCCGGAAATTGAGTGCATTGTCGTGAAAAACGTGTAAGAGCAAAAATATGCAGCGGGACCAGCTCTATTCGGTCATAGAAACAAAAATTTGATTGCGATGGAAATTGGACGAAAAATTAAACATTTTGGATTTTCGGATTTTTGGATTTTGGACATTGAATGAAACTCGGAATTTCGGATTTTTCCGGATTTTCGATATCTCGGGTTCCTGACGATTCTAAAAACATATACATTGTTGGGGTATACTCCAAGGGTTAATCTGCTATAAACGGTCGAAGTTTGTACACACCAAGAGTCCATAATTAATTCCTTTATATTACAGAAGAAGAGTAAGCCACTAGAGGGCTTCTCTTCTTGGCATTGCGTAACGGTGCTCCGACCACAATACGCGAATGTTCCCCCGTTTGGGGGGGGGGGGGTCGCCAAATCATACCCCCTCCCCGTTTGTTGGGGGGGGGGGTAGGCAACAGCCAATCAGATTGCAGAAACCCCCTCCCCGTTTGGTGGGGGGTAGGCAGGCTGATTCTGGCTTTTGAAAAAAGGGTCCCCATTTGGGGGGGGGTCGACACAAGAGGTCCCCGTTTGGCGGGGTGCTATGCAAAAGGGGTCCCCGTTTGAGGGGGGTCACAAAAAGGGGTCCCCGTTTGGGGGGGGGTCACCAACAGCCAAACAGAATGAGCAAAAAGTAGCCTGCTTGTGCGACCCCCCCCCCCAACGGGGACCCAATTTCGAATAGAACAAAAAAAAACGTAATCCTCTGCTCTACCCCCTCCCCCCACCCAACGCAAGCGGTTTTCTGCAATCTGATTGGCTGTTGGCTACCCCCCCACCAAACGGGGACCTCTTTTTGGCTACCCCCCCACCAAACGGAGGGGGGTATGCGATGTCGATTTGGTCGACCCCCCCCAAACGGGGGAACATTCGCGTATTGTGGTCGGAGCACCGTTACGCAATGCCAAGAAGAGGAGCCCTCTAGTGGCTTACTCTTCTTCTATAATATAAGGGAAATTATTATGGACTCTTGGTACACACAGTTTTTGGTCGTACTATAAAACACCGTATGTCTTTTGTCTTTCAAATTAGGTACCGGAAACATCTGAGAAATTCGGGAAAATGTTCAGACATTGATAATGGGTGGGAACTGGGGCGGCCATTTTTTGTAATTTTTAAATTTGCTCTGATGTGAAGGGGCAATAACTTTCTTTTTTCCCTTTTTTATTTAAACGTGATACTTGCTTTAAGGTGACGTTACTCAACCATCGTGAAATTTCTTGTAAAAATGATCAATAATAGACCTCTCTTAAACGATTTGATGTATATATTTGTTTGTACTATTTGTTCTATTAATATTAATTTGATTATAGGATCGAAAAACTGACGACTTTCACGTTGCCGGTCCTGACGACAGAATTTTGAAGTGTTGCTTTCAGATGCAACAGAATTGTACGAGTTTTGTTTTTTAATTTGCTCTTTCAATTTTATATAGTTGCATTCCTATTTGCACTAATTCGTAATAACAGTGGTTGCACACATTTAAGACTTCATTGTTAAGCAAGCCAGATCTGAAGTGGACTTTCCTTTTTTCTTATTTTCATTTTTTCTAATTTCTTTTATTTCAGTAAGGCCAGGAACAACAGACTGCGTTATTTTGTGCTCAGATGACAAGAATTTGTTCAACAAAGCCGAGGCGTGCAACATCAATTGTGGTTCATCAGAAGTAAATCGGAGCACCACGTTGTAGTTTTTAATTTGTGATTACTTTTGTGCAATATTGAGTGTGATAAACGTTTTTTTCGGCCACCTCACCCCAGTTGGTGTTCCGGTTAGGGGTAATGTCAGCTTAGTTTTCAACTTTAACTGGGGAGGGAAAGCAGGCTGACACTGAATAAGTGCAATTGCAATTATCTGATACTATGAGCTTAAAACTACTGGAATATTGTTTCAACGGTTTGCCTGTGTTGTTTTCGTTGGTTTCTTTTATGGGTACTAAGCTTATTTTATGAGACTAGCTAATTAGAGCCGTTCAATGACATTGTATATAGTTCCGGTAGAGCCGTTCAATGACATTGTATATAGTTCCGGAGTCTGCAGGCTAAATGATTTGTATTTTGATGCTAATTATTTTAGGATATGCGTTTGGCCTTGTGCAATGATTTGAAGAAGAATACGTTGTCAAAACCGTTAAATTCTACGAAGACACCCAGCTCTAGTGATGTTGAATTGATGGACTGTAATACATCACATGGTGCGCAGATGTAGTTCCTTTTGTTTCTTATACTTTATTGTTCTATGTTGTTTTGAAATGTTTGCTGAGCAAATAAGAATAGTCAGTAGAGTTAATAGAATGCTAATAGAATTGTAAGACGATTTTTTCAAAAGGTTCATGTTGTATTCATATCATCGTCTATGCGCTAACTTTTTAACGTTTTTAACTTTGACCAAATTGTAAGAATTGATCAATCATAATTCATAATATGATAACAAAATTATTGTAGGAACAGATTAAAATTAATTAAGTACTGAAGTGCATCAAGAGTACATAATAGATAATACGAGTGTGACAGCTGGCAGGTTTCCTGTTATCAGCTGCAGGTAAAGCTCTGCGGGCTAACGGCTGACCCCACCATAAACGTGTACCTAGTGACACCCACAAATGTGTACCCTGTACACGTTTTTTACGCTCACTCGCCGCATCTTTACGTGCTAAAGCTCAAAAACACAACGCCTGCGTGCGTGCTATTGTGTCTGCTTTGAGCTTTAGATCGCTAAGATAGCGGGCAAAACTATTTGAAGTGAGTATACACAAGTGTGGGAGGGTCAGCTGTTAAGCCTAGTTCACAGCCGCCAAGTTGCGCGTCAGGTCAAGTCACGTCAAAATCAGCATTCCCAGATAGCTTTGACTTGACTGGACTTAGACTTGAAGCCCTTCAAGTCAAAGTAGACCTGCTTACTTGCTTAATCCTGGCAACAGATAGCTTCATCCCTAGCCAGCACTATGGTTACTGTCACGAACGAGTCCTCTCCACTGAGATCTGTCAGCGGCCATGTCGGCGCAGATGGATAGCCACTCGGTCTTCCAACGACGGCCATAAACAACGTAGCCTGCCAAAAAGTCCAGATCCTCAAAAACAGTCCGAAGCCAAGTTTTGGGAGGCCGCCCAGGAGGTCTTCGCCAGGTTAGAGGCGTTGTTGATGTTAGCACTACGTGGGGGTGCCTGTTTTGCGGCATTCGTAGTACATGGCCCAACCATGTTAACCTCCGCTTTTTCAGGATGAGCCCAATATTCTCAGTATGCAGGAACCTGGCGCCTACTTCGGCATTAGTTACATGCGCCTGTGGGAGGATTCGGAGGATTCTGCGCCAACAACGATGCTCAAAAGCACTAATCCTTTTCAGGTCAGCTATTTTCAAGGACCAAGTTTCGCAGCCATACAGTAGGACACTTCTCACAGCAGCATCGTAAACTCTGGCTTTTGTTGTAATGCTGACGGCCTTTTTGGACCACAGAGGTCTTATTAGTGATTGAAAAGCACTCTGGGCTTTGCCTATACGGGTGGAAATCTCGGCAGATGACGATCCATCGTTGCTAATTAGGCTACCAAGATAGCAAAAGGAATCTACAGATTCCAACGTAACGCCATCTATGGATAACTGTGGTGGCGATAACCATTTAGGGCCCATGACTTTAGTCTTGGTAACATTGATTTCTAGTCCCACGACAGCGGCAAATCTTACAACTCGGTCAATCATCGACTGGAGAACAGGAACCGAGGTTGCTAAAAGAGCCACGTCGTCAGCGAAGTCCAGGTCAGTAATGGTTTCATTTCCAGCGGGAATGCCAAAGGTTGGATCGGTCATAGCCATCTTCATAATCCAGTCGATACAGAAGTTAAAAAGCAAGGGACCTGTTACAGACCCTTGCCGGACGCCGGACGTTATCTGAAATGGAAGCGAGTCACGACCGTACACTCGAACTTTAGCTTCCGTGTTCTTGTATAACATTTTGAGGATGGTGATCAGCTTCGCCGGAACGCCACTTTCCATAATTTTCCAGAGGGCATCTCGGTTCACAGGGCCTTTTCATAAATTGGATTAAACGGATTAACTTAAACTTTAATCATTTCATGAATACGCTCACGGATTAAACGGATTATAGTTTAATCCGTGACTTAAACGGACTAGTTTAATCCGTCGGTGAAAATCGTATTCATAAAATACCGACGGATTAAACTTTAATCCGTGACGTATTCATAAAATCACGACGGTTTAAAAACTTGGCGGATTAAACTTTAATCCGCTGCCTTTTCATAAAATGACTAAGTTTAATCCGTTTAATCCGTTACTTAAAAACAGTTCGAAAGCACAATAGTTTAATCCTTGTTATTTGCGGGGATTAAACGGATTAAACATCAAATATAGTGCCGATTCCATTTGGAGACATCAACTTTAAACCTTTATTGCTCATCCATTATTTGGAGTTAGGCAATTATTTTTACATCAAAATGTAGCTTAACATTTTGACTGTTTTATGGTTACGATGAAACTCATTTTATTTTCCTAGAATTTTCTTAACTAATTATAGAACAAGTGCAACTTTCAAATTTTTTACAGACTGACGTAACGTTTTGGTGGTACATCGGGTTGGTTTATTCCACTTATGCCTAGTGGAATTCTGCCTACTCATCGTCAAAACTCAAAAGTGGAAATATGCCTACTCGCATTTAGCAAAACTAAGAAGTGGAATTGTGCCTACTACAAATCTCAAAAGTGGAATTATGCCTACTATTTCGTCTTAGCTTTACTGAAATGTGCTTTCATGTTTGATTTTACCTTTTATGTTTATGCACTTGCATCGTCCGATTATTAAAAATACAACAACAATAACAACAACAACAAAGACTAGAACTAGAATTAACATCGTTGTTATTAAAAGTTACTAGTTTTTGCATCGAAATTAAGATTTTTTCATTGTTGTAATTTTTGAAATCGAAAACGCAATTGTGAATTTTAATTCAAACTGCAATTTCTATCTTTTTCGTAAGTAGTGTAGAATGATTTGAACTTTGAAGCTTAAATACAAATTAATGTCTTCATGCTAGATTACTTTATTTCACAATATTCCGTAAGCACAAACAGCATGGTAGTTTTGAAAAACTGATAATTTAGTTCTTTGTCATTGTGAAATAAGATTTGAACTTCTTTGTAGTGTGACTGCGTAGTCGGAGACTTATCTAAACCTGGTAGACAAAGTAGGCATAATTCCACTAGGCATAAAAGTAGTAGGCACAATTCCACTTTTCAGATTTTCTGAGTAGGCACAATTCCACTTTTGAGTTTTGAAACTGCTCAGCGGCTACATCAAAAGAGTAGGCACAATTCCACTAGGCATAAGTGGAATACACGATCGGGTTTATTACTCGATACTTCTACAAATAGCTGACAATCGTTCTTAGGTAAAATAAATGAAATCGTTCTTCGTTCTGTAAAATCTGATATTAACATGTTTGCGCAACCCGAATATATACTAACTGTCTACTTTTCTTATCTTTCTCACGCAACAACTTTGGCTAGAAAGCAGCTACTAAAGGACTAAAGTAGGTATTTGTTTCCTCCTGTGCTGAGTCTTTTAATGTTGTAACTTGCCTAATATTATTAGTTTGAAGCTTATACTATCTAAAACTAGCAAACTTATTTACATTTACATTTTACTGGCTAACCAGTTCAGTAAGGGAGTGGAATTCTTTGTGTAAACTTAACCTTACCTGTCCAACTCTTTATGAAAATGGATGAACATTTTTGCTTTTACAACTTTTGAGCTATATATATCTAAAGGCCAGTTTACACTAGGCAACTTCGGAGCAACTTCGTTGCCGCAACTTAACTTGCCACAGGAAAAAGTTGCAGCAACTTGCACAAACAGTTCATTTAACTAGTTCAAGCAACAGCCTATCAAATGCAGGAAATCTTGCGCTCCAATTTTTATAATTTGAATTGGCCAATCAACGTCCTAGTTGCCGCTAGAAATTGCCTTAAGCGCGATTGCGGCAACTTTTTTCTCAGTTGCCACTATATTTTCACATTGGGCAACTTTTGAGCAACTAGTTGCTCCAAAGTTGCCTAGTGTGAACTGGCCTTAACGGTTAAGTGACCATAAGCCAAAGGTTTTGTGGGTCAAAAACATTTTCGAGGAAATCAGTTTTTTCAAAATTACTGCCAGATCTTACGGACAATTTTTGTTTATTTGAACTCAATCGATACACAGTAAAATTGCACATTTTATCAATGCCTGAAGTTCGTTGCTTTAGGTACACCTGAGACTTGGCCGAAAAACCATTTTGGCGAAACTGCGATTATTTTGTATAGAGCATCGATTTCTCAAAAATTTGCCAATGGATTCGCGTGATTTCTATCAGGATGAAAATTATGACTATTTTTGGTTAGAGCAAAACTTCTCCAGATGCGAGAAAACTCAATGCGAAGTTGCGAAATTTCATGTCACAGCAGATTTGGCTGATTTTCTGGAACATTAAGACATTTTGAGCAAAATCTAAAAAGATGTCCCTCGGTCCACATGTCCTTCGTGTCATAAAAAATTTGGCCGATTTTACAGCTTTGAAAAATCGATGTTCAAAGATTGGTAAGCCTATATTCAGCCGGTATGTCAGAAAATTTTATTGGTTTTGTAAACTCATGTAAATGTATTGACTATAAGTTTTAAAGCGATACAAAGTTCTTTCCTACTCGCTAAATTGCGATTATTATAGCTATTCGAAAATCACAACACAGAAAGATAGCGCCATCTTAAGGTGGTGGTAAAATTTTGTGCAGTGATTTTTGAAGCGCTATAACTTTCGCAATTTTGGATGATGGAAAGAGCATTATACTTAGTTTTAAAGCATGCATGTAATCAATAAATTGACATGGGCTTCCGAATCTAGCAAAATTCGCGAAAAAGTTTTCTGAAATACCAGCTAAATATTGACCATTACTTTTTGAAAATCGATTTCTCAAAACTGTAGGTATAGTCGGCAAAAATTTCTTTTTATGACTTAACAATAAAGTTATGTGGGTCAAGGGGCCTTTTTTATTTAATCCTCAACAGTAACTTTATGCTCCAGAGAATCCGCCAAATGTGCTGTGACGGTGCCTTGAGTTTCATTAAGCCATTTTTCGACCCCAATATTATTTTTGGCTTATTCTGACTTAACTACTAGAGACTACTCAGAGGTTGTAATAGCAAAAATGTTCATTTCAGTATTCTCTTTATATCCAGCTCAATTCCCTGAGCGCCCTGAGAGAATAATGGCAAAAACAAAAAATTCCTGTCTTTTCACCTAACAATGCCGGACCGATTCCAGATGTCCCAGAATGTTAAAGGGCACCAAAATAACACATCTGTAAAGTTTCATCTACTTTCATAAAGAATTCGAGCTTGTGAGATCAAATTTACACAAAAGGAAACAACCACCTTAAGCAAGCACGTCAAAAAGTAAGTCTGAAAACTCATCGTTGTAAAATGGTTACATAGTTCAATGGACGATAGTATTGTAGATGTTAGCTATAGTTCGAAATTTGCTTAATTAGTGTAGTTTCAATCAAAAAATTAACATTAATGGAATAGATATATACGCTTTAAAATATGTTAGCTTCATTTGTATTCATAAGATCAGGATTAAACTGGCGGATTAAATAGATTAACTTAAACGGATTAACTTAAACGGATTAAAAGTGTATTCATAAAATACGGATTAAACTACTTAAACGACTTAATTTAATCCGTTTAAGTTAATCCGTTTAAGTCGTGGCTCAGTTTAATCCGTTTAAGTAGTTTAATCCGTGATTTTATGAATACGCGTTTTTAATCCATTTAATCTGTTTAAGTTAATCCGTTTAATCTTTTTATGAAAAGGCCCACAGAGTCAAATGCTGCTCGGAAATCCACGAATGCAGTATAGACGGGCCTTCTGTACTCGTGTCTCGTTTCCAAGACATGACGAAGCGTAAAGATCTGGTCTATACACCCTCTTCCTGGCCTGAATCCAGCCTGATTTTCCCGCTGTCCAACTCGCTCCGTTTCCTCTCTCACGCGCTCCAAAACGATGACTTCCAATAGTTTGAAGGCTACAATCAAAAGAGAAATTCCACGGTAATTCTTGCACAGTTTCCGGTCTCCCTTCTTGAAAAGAGGAACAATAACCGCAGTGTTCCAGTCACTGGGGATGCATTCTTCTATCCAGATTAGATTTAAAAGTCTGTGGATGCTACGTGCCAGATCATCACCTCCATAAGAAAGTAGTTCCGCTACAATTCCGTCGTCTCCTGCCGCTTTGCCACGTTTCTGTGAGTGAATGGCTTTCTTTACTTCAGCTAACGACGGAGGATCTGTTGACATTGTGTAGAAGCCTTCAAAGTCCATGGGAGGCAGTGCCGCATTTCTGTTAACAGGTGGATTTAGCAGTGAGCTAAAGTGGCGCTTCCATTCCTGAATCTTTTCATCCGGCTCACAGATGGGCTGGCCGTTGCCGTCATTGATTTGCTCACTCGGGCCCGTTTTCAGCCCTTTATCTTCGCGTAAAAGTCTGAATAACTTCCTTGAATCGCCCACTCGCATGGCCTGATTCATCTCTTTGGCCCGGTTCTGCCAGTAGTTATTTAAGTCCTGGCGAATCAGCGACTTCAGCTGCCGTTTTGCTCGTTTTTTCTGCTGAGAATCCATCTGGCTCTGATTACGACGAAGATTCTCTGCAGCAACGATGGAAGGCGCAGAGATCCACGGTGTCTGACGTCGCCTGACAAGTCCGAGGCAAGTTTCAGCAGACCAGGTAACACCATCCTTCAGCGCATTCCATGTTTCAGGAACTGTGCTGATGTTACCAATATTAGCCAGTCGTTCACTGAGCTGCTGCTGATATGACAATAGAGTTTCTGGTATCTTCAGCTTATCCACATCATAACGACTTCGCTTCGGTATTCGTTCGATCTTCAACTTCAGACGAATTCTAGCTTTGACTAGGGCATGATCGCTTGAGTGACAGCAACCCCAATAGGAACGACTATTAAGCACGCTAGACCGCCAACGCTGTTTGACCAGGATGTAATCAATTTGTGAAGTTGTTGTACCATCATTAGAACGCCAAGTAGTGCAGTGCACTGCCTTGTGTTTGAATGAAGTGTTGGAAGCAACCAGAGAAAAGTGGCTGAGCAAGGAGGTTAGCCTGTCCCCGTTATCGTTTCTAGTGCCAAGCGCATGTAGGCCTATACATCGTCTTTCAGCTGTACCAACTGGCGTGCCAACGCGTGCGTTGAAGTCACCTCCAATCAGCAGAACGTCTCGTCTTGGCACAGAATCGATAGCAAAACTGAGTTCTTCGTAGAAGTCGTCCTTGCTTGTATCATCCGCCATTTCTGTTGGGGCATATGCAGCTATAATGGAAAGATTGAGTGGCTTCGTAGCTATCCGAAGGCGAGCTATTCGCGGACTGATTGGATGGAATTCGCAAACTGAGTTTCTCAGTTTGGAAGACACCGCGACGCCAACACCATACAGACCCGATCCGTCCATAGGCCCAGAGTAATAAACGGTGTATTTATTAGAGTCAGGGTGGAGACCTTGAATGTCGATACAGCCGTTACCGGCTATCCTTGTTTCACTGAGGCAAGCTATGTCTATGCCATAGCAGCTCAGGGATTCTGCAATGGTTGTTTGGTGAACTGTACCAATAGCAGTTCTTACGTTCCATGACGCAAAGCACAATTCTTCCTTCGCAAGACTTCTTCGGTATACCGCTCGCATATTTCTCGCCGGAACCGCGGCAGTAGCTGCCGGCGCGTCGCCTGCCGGGAACGCCGTAGCATTGGTCTGAGAAACGTTAAGAGACATTACCATAGTGTTTCATGGAAAGAAATAGACCTTACTGACCAATGTTCTACTTTGACTTGAAAACTTGAAAATTCAGCCAATCAGATTTGGACAAATCTACACCAAGCAGACGCATCAATTTGTACAGTATGGCTTAGTGTTGTTTCGTTCGAAGATTTTTATTCTGTGTATGAAAAAACCACTATGGAAAACGACTCTGCTTCAGATTCAGATTGCTTTGATTGTAAAAAATAAATTTTAACAATAGTCACATTTTTTGTTTAACAAATTTTTCTCGAAACTTTTTGCTTTAATTTAGCAATAGAATCCTAAAACTTGTAGCTTTCATTTCTTAAACTACTTTTCATTATTCTAAGCACTCATCTCACAAAACTTGAGCAAAGATGTAGAGGGAACTTAAATCGCAAAGTTTACGACTGGTCAAATTCTTCTGTGGTCGAAGCATTGTGACTGTTGTGAATGCGCTCGCTTGCTTTGATTTGACTTAAACTTGACTTTTACTTTAACTTGACGTGTCGTAACGTGATTTGACTTGACTTAACTTGATAGCTGTGCACTGAACTAGGCTTTAGCGTGCAGAGCATGTATCTGCAGCTGATAACAGAGAACCCTCCAGCTATCACACTCTTACATAGTTATGTACTCTTGATATTACTAAGTATTAAACCTAGTACTAGTGATCAATTCAGTAATTAATTTAATGATTAATTGTATAACTCAATTTATGAACGTTAAATATTTATGACAAAACCTCTTTTACCGTTTGCGGCTTTTTCAGACCCTGTTCCGATTCCCATCCCCTCATCACCAGTGGCTACTTATCAGGCAATGGTGGACGATTTAACACTGGTAAATATTTTGCACTCTAAAAAACATAGGCCCTAGCTTAGTTCTAAATTTCTTACGGTTAAACGTTTGACGTTTGCACTACTGTTTCCTGCGGCAACCAAATATTTGTTGGTCAGGTAAACAGTCTAACTTGGAGATGCTAGGTTCATTAATATGGGATGATCGTAATATGTATAACCAAGAGTACATAATACATAAGACGAGTATGACAAGCGTCATACGCTATGTATTATCAGCTCGGTACATCCGATGCGCGCTATCAGCTGACCCCCCCATAAATTGTCAAAGAAATTCGCCTGCTATGTTTACACGCAACAGACGCAAATTGAACTAACTGACTAGTTGTGTTTTCGAGCTTTAGCGTGTATGCATAGCGTTCGAATTTGCTTTGATACGTTGGGTCTGATTTATGAGGGGGGGGGGGTGAGCCGATAGCGCGCATCGGATGTAGCGAGCTGATAATACATAGAATATGACGCATGTCATACTCTTATGTATTATGTACTCTTGGTATAACCTTATTACACCTATATACGACTCTTTTCTTTACCCAACATCCAGACATCCATTCATCCATGGACATCCAGAGTCAGACGAACCTTATTTCACCACCGGTTTCGAGAATTCACGGAGGATCTCTTCTTCAGGCGATTCTTTGCACGCCGCTGTCGTTCCTGGGCGGTTTGATAGGTTCGACTGACTCTGGGTGGCCATGTTTTGATGTTTATTTTTCAAATTGTTATCAGCAGGGATCCGTAGATTTGTGGCTGTTTGGACTCTGTTTGTCTTACTGAACTTTTATCATAGGTGTGTTCCTGGGCTCACACGCTCGTGAGGACTTATGAGAGTGCGGCCCCACCCAGTTTTCGGTATCCACGCCCACTCGAGCCTTCTCCATTCCCATTTTTGAGTTTTCCGCCCCCACTCACCTTGAGGTGCCCATAAATTGCTAAATTGTAAGGATTTTTGGTTAAATTGATCTAAGATAGTCTCTTGTTCAGTCCCAAAACTGACTTTTTAAACATTTTTTTAGCTTCGTTTATGACAGTACGTGTATAAAACAGGCTAATTTAAGCTGTGTTTTTGGCGATGTTAGACTACTTTAAGCCCCAGACTTGACTTTCCCACCCTCTGTTTTTTTCGGCTAAAGCAAGCAAATCCAGTGCGTACGTATGTAGCTTCTTTTCGGTCTTTCCATTATTTTCAGCCATTTTTAGTTTAGCAACGTCTGACAGTTTAGCAGCATCTGATCTATTTAAAAGCTGCCCGGTCTTTTCTTTTCTACCTTTGACCATTGATGTTGTAAGCTCTGCCCCCCCCCCCCTCCCCCCCCCCTCCACTCCCTCTTTCCCCTCTCTTTCTCTCTTCTTTCCTTTTTATACAATTATTACTTATAAACCCCTTTCTCTTTTCCCCTCTACTTTTCTTTCTAATCTTCCCCCTTACTTATTTTTGTGATACTTTTGATTGAGATCAGACACCAGCAGGTGATATGGCATTATTCTGATATTCTGTTCTGATTGCAGAAGACGAAAACTTTGGAGGCATTGGTTCACACAGTTTCTTTGCTGGAAAAGGTCGTGCGATCTGAACTGATAAAAGCCTACGGTGAAAAGTTGTGGGAGCGAGTGGTTCGTGTGAAACCACCCTGGGACCCTGTGAAATTGTTGTCATGCATATTACAGTAAGCTTTAAGTGTTCATACGACGATTATTTCTTTAGTTTGGTAAAGCAAATGTCAGTGGCATTTAGTGCACATGATAATGTTACAGTTGCTATATACGTATTGTCTTATTAGCAGTCTGGCTATTTTATGAAATTTTTCATTTTACACTTACGTAGTTTTTTCTTAGAGAGTGGCGATGTGTCTTCTGCTTTTTGTGGGATAACAAGGAGGTATATCCTGAAACCTTGATGAAGCAGTTATGGGAATTCCTGTCCGACATAATTGTTAAGCTCAAAAATGGATGTTTAGGTAGGTACAGATTTTGAAGAATTATAGGGGGCGCGATAGCGACGACCCCTATTGGTGTAAAAGGCGCTGCGCGGTCCTTAGAGACCCGTTTGAGCACCGTGTCAGCTAAATAGTTAACGAAACTAGACAAATTTGGAATCGTTGGAATCAGCACGACGAGTACTACTACAAGCAGCAAAACAGTTTTGGTCAAAGTGTTCAGAAAATTTTCGCTTCCGGACAAGTTAGGTCCGTTTGTTTTTTCTGTGTAAGTCACGCTTGGAGAAGCTCTTTTCTTCTGATTCACAAACTGAACGATCTGGGCATTTGTAGCCGGTGAAGTTTGGTTTTTCTGAGAGTAGTATGTCCTAGTGGAGGTAATTACTTGAATATGTGTTAATGTACCTTTTGGACAATTTTTCGCTGCCCGACATCTGGCCTCCTGTGCGGCCGGCCAAATGTGGCCTCACTGCTAAGATGGCAAAACAAAGCCAATTTTGTGTCATGGCAACAGGACTCAAGGAACAAGCTAGCGAGACACGGCTTGCTGCATAAGGAACTTTGGGATGGGTAGCATGTCATAACGAGGGCAATTTCCGATACCTGTCCGAGATCGTTCAGGCGACCGGCCCATATTTGGTCCGGCCATTACAAAGTCAAAGTCCCAACTCCACAGAAAATAGTAAAAATCGGCTTAATATGCTGTTTTGGACCATTTAGTGGGACTCATCTAAGGATTACCGAGGTCGCTGAACGCTATGAGCACAGTCGCAGCGGTGCTGTTATCGTGCTGTACTGTTACATAGCACGCTGGCTATAGACTTACTGTAAACGGCTGAATATGAAACTTGGTGATAATTGTGGTCTGTAGCAAGGGGAAACTGTAGTTATGCTAGTTGGTGCATTCTCTAGCTTCTACCGTGCTGTATGTGCTGTTTAAAGCACAGCACCGTCAATAAAAGGTAATCATACGTAACTTTCAGTTGAAATTCGGCAGCAGCTAGGTACTTTGGACATTACAAATTATTATAGCTACGTTCCGTATGCAATCGGCGATGTTGCTATTCGGTTGCGCTACAGTAGAGTGCTGCTGAAGTACGGCACGGTCTGTAACTAGCTACAGATTGTTGCTATCATTGAAATTTTGCAGGTAAATGTAGAAGAGCATTAAAAATCGCTCCATGTAAGTTTTCTTCATTGGAGGTAAAGTTTACGTCTGGTTGCGTTGCAGTAAAATGCTGCTGAGGTTCAACCTGTGCCTGTAAGTAGACACAGATAAGTTGCCATCTGCAGGCAAGTACAGAAGAGCATGGCATCGTGCCCTATAGGTTTCCTGTATCGACAATAAAATTTGCGTCTGGTTTCGCTACAACAGAGTGCTGTTGAAGTACAGCACTGCCTGTAATAAGCGCTACAGACGACTTTCTGTAAGTTTCTAAAATATTGCTGTAGCAGTGGATTTCTGCCAAAAATAAGAAAAAGGGAAAATTGGAACTTTTCAAACTTCTGTGTTATTTTTGTCCCATGGCTGGCTTCTCTCAGCTATCGGGCGCGGTGGCTTCTGCCTTCTGCCTTCTGCCTCTGCATTGCTGCCTTTGCTACCGGCTCAAATCTACTCGCTCATAATGAAAAATTGAACATCCAAATGACAACAGCTCTGATGTGCCCAAATTTTCTCCAATTAATACTCCTAGTATCTGTTTCAATTTGTATGAAAATCACTTATTTCGTTAATCTCTGCGGTAACAGTGCTAGATTACGTTATCGATATTGTCGCTGTTATTTGGTGGCGTTTCGAAGATATGAGTCAATTACTCCCCAAAGTACTTTGGCAGAATCGTCTGAAACTTTGCACATTACAAACCAGTGAGTGTACGAAAATGTTCAGGAAGTTACATAGGTCACTAAGCCTCTCTCCGGTGTATGTATTCTTTAAAAAGTTCCTTATTTGATCAAACCGTTAATCTGCCACAGCTGAACAAAGCTTTTTGATAAAACCCATTCTTCGCACCGAAACTTGGTCTTCGGCTATGGATACTGCACACCCTAAACTTTTTAAATTTGATATGTTGGCTAACTCTGGGAGAAAAGTAGCTCTTCTCGACGACGTCATGCCAACCCGCTAAGCTAAACTCTATGTTGAGTGTGTTCTCTCAAAGGAATAACCCTATGTCATTGCCTGATAGGACCGTGCATTGCTTAATTTAAATAAACGCTCGATTGAGTAGTATTGAAGCAATACAGTTTAGAATTGGAAAACTTTGTTAATTGAAATTGGTCTTTATATATATTTATCTATTTTAGAGACTGTCAACTTCGAAGCGATTGCAAGGGCAATGGGGAAGGTTGTTGTCCTGCTTGGTCCTTTGTGTGAAAGAATTGACTACCAAAAGGAGTTTATTCCAATTCGAGACGAGTATAAAGAAACACTGAAAACTTTACTTCTGAGAAAGAAAATTCCAGTTTCAAAGTAGTGCTTACAAAAGGAAAAAACTGGACTTAATTATTGCCTGTGGGGACTGTTTCTTACTTGTTTAACTTAATGATTTGTTTTATTGGTAATTTGAATTGACTACATATTTTTATGTTTTTATTTTTTATTTATAAACCGCATTTCTGTAAAATAAAAGTGTACATTTATATAGGTTTGTCTAGCTGTGTAGGTGTGGTCGAATAGTTGTATAGAATCTAGGAGCCTTGCTGAGCATTCCCTTCGCCAGAGTTGGGCCCGGGCCTTGAATCGGGCCCCGGGCCCGGTCGGCCGCGAAGGCCCGGCCCGAGCCGGGCCTTGGTGGCCCGGCCGGGCCCGGTGAGGCCCGGTCAAATTTTTGCTATCCATTTTTCTAGTTTTTCCACAATTTCTTCACAAGTAAGTTCAATTTAAGCTTACGCGAGTTGTCTAAGTGTAGTAAATATCATTAACTATTGTTTGGTACTGTTGTATGCCGGGCCGACTGGGCCTACACCGGGTCGCCGGGCCTTGAATCGGGCCTCCGGACCCGGGCCGGGAAACTTCTTAACGGCACAACCGCGCATGCTGCGTTGCGATAGCCGTAGATACTACATCTTGTATTAAACATTACGGCAATTCTTTTATAGTCTTGTTTAAGCTCACATACAATAAAAACTTTTTCCAGGGGTCTTTTCGCGCGCGAGTTAAAAGAACAGAGTTAGTTTTTTTAACTAGTTTGACCCTGCAAGCGGGTTTCTTCTAACCCTGTGCACGAAAAGGATTGAGTTAATTTTAATCTTTTTATGAGGGGATTATTTTTTGCCGATTTTGCGACCATCTCCGATTTTGCTAATTTTCACATAAGTCCCCATGGGTCCTCAAAACAAGTCACGTGCGTTTTGCGTAATAGTGCTTCTGTCGTGCTGTAGAGCCCTTCAAATGTGACCTTGACATGTGTTAAACATAGGAAAATGAAAGTTAAGTTAAAAAGTTTGAGGCAGAAAAATTTTCGCTTTAGTGCTATATAGTGCTAAAACTTAAAAATGTCAAGGACATTTTGTAGAATGCAGCTATCTAGTTTGGCGCAATTCTGTTGAGTGGCGGATTTTTGGTGAATTTTTTAAGTCAGAATTTTGGAAAATCCAGCGTTTTTGGACTATGAAAAACAGGACCTACAGTACTCTTTTGCTTGTCCTGAACAATTGGCAAAAGCTACAGAATGGCCAATAGATAGCTGCACTCTAGCACTAAAACACGTCTTATGAAAGTATTCGCAAGTTTCTATCAGCTATAGTATGCTCAGAAAACTTACCACAAAAACAGCAAATTTTGGTAAAAATGGCCAGTTTTCATAATTTTCACATTCTTTTGATAATATTCACTCATTATGTGGCAAAAAATTACCAAACTTGGTAGATTAATATATATATATATATCCATGTCTGTCACATAGTGTGACCGAAATAAATGCGTCAATATTGAATGACTGCTGTGGCAGTACCTTTGATCTTTATAGGTGGAAAATGTCGATTTTTAAATTTTTCCAAATTTTCCAAATATAAACAAATTGCGTATCAATCGATAGCTAATGGAACGAGGAGCAACTTTTCTCATTGAACCATGGGTCTACTAAATTGTTGTCTGTGCAGGATAAAACGAGTTAAAGTTATATTGGACAGTCCTGCAAGGTTAGGTCAGTGCATCACTCAAGCATGCATTGTGAATTCCTGGATTGCTAGGCTTGAGCCACGTCTGCACTTAAATATTACCTTACACCGGTTTGCACCAAACAATATAAGCTCGAGGTTGAGATTACCTTGAGCTTAGCTCGAGATTAGCTTGAGGTTATCTGGTTATTTGAATGCCCAGTTACAGAAATTAGACAACGTAATTTCTAAGTGTTGTTTTGTAAATGTTCTTATCATTCACAAAAATATTAATTCAAACCACTGCCTTCGTGCTCGTAAAATTGAACTGTATGAGGTAGCAGTCGCCGTCGCAACTGCAGACATGCAAGCAATCATAATCCTCATTGCTAAGCGAATTACTGCAATTGTAATGTGTTAAGTAAAAGTAAAATAGTTGAAAAATGCTGCTAGTTTTTGATTGGCCCTATCACTTAGCACGTGACTCCTTAACAGCATTGCATTGGATAAGCCACAAGTTAGAGTTTAGCTGGAGCTTAGCTCCAGCTTGACTAATCTGTAACAGAAATCAGTTGGTGCAAGAGATAACTTCGAGGTTGAAGTTAGAGATAAGCTCAAGCTTACCCGATCTTGAGTTAGAGATTAGCTCCAGCGTAAGCTTGAGTTTATCTCGACGTTGGTGGAAACGGCCGTTAGTTTAATTTGGTATTTTGGTAATTTGGTATTTGGTAATTTGGCTTTAATTTGGTTTATCGGTTAACCCTGTTCTCGGTCGCGTTCGGTCTCCACCTGACCTTGCAGGGCTCATCACCCGAATTTTCAAGTTTTCCGGCTTTGAACCTGATAACTCTGTCACAGTTTGATTTCGAACACTATTTTGTCTTGTTTTTGAGAACATGAGGGGCAGATTATGTGTGAAAATGAGCGAAATCCGTAACTATAGATTTTTGACCAAAGTGACCCCCCTAAACTTGTTTAACTCGCTGCGCGAAAAGGCCCTAGGTAAAAACTAAACTTGGGGTTGGTTCTTATCATTTAGTGGTGTTGACTCAATAGTCAATTTTGGGGAACTTGTTTCGTTTTCTTTATTCATACAGGTGCCCAACTGTCGGAATCGTTCTCTGATTGTAAGCTCTGGTTGTTCAGCTAAAACGCAATGAATAGTACAGCTGGAATAAAGACTATCAGCTGAAATTGAAATACGAATCAATAGCCCCACAAAGAATCTGGTATTGTAGACTTTGAAATCAGACTGGTAAGACAGATATCCATGTTTATTTATATATTGACGGGTTTCAGAAAAAATTTTAAGTGACTAGTTATATACTAAGGTAAAGTAATCGTTCAATCAAACAGAAAAGAAAAATATTTCTGTCTGCAAATTTTTACTTGTTATCAGAGGATGATTTTATTAAATTGTATGCCTGCTACTTCGTGGAAAACATTGTTTTCACTATTCTATCCGAAAATCAGATGTATAAACTTACTTTTGGCCAGCTCCGGTTCGACAATTTCCATGTCCTTTTCCGAAAGACGGTATTTGTCTAAATGACCTTTGAAGGCATGTTCTTTGACTTTACACGATGCTTTTGTGTGAGGAATCTTTATGATTTTAGTGTTCCAGAAGGCATCTTGTTGCAGAGTTCCAATTCGTCCGCATAGGGTGTCGGCAATCATCATAGTGTTCTGAAATATAAAGTATAGTTTTAATTTAAATAATTTCCTCATCAGAAATGAATTTTGTGACGATTAGTTATCATCAACCGCGAAGCATTTTTAAGATAAGAAAGAGATCAAACCTGAATATTTTTGTCAACCATATAAGTCATCTCGAAATCCTCTTCATCTTCTCCAAAAGGATTAAATATGTCCTCTGCAACTTGAAGCCATCCCATATAAAATACAAATTCCAATATTGTAAACATTGGAATTACCAAATCCGGCCCATCTCCCTAAAGACGAAGTAAACAATTAGCTGACCGCAAAAGCCTTGTCTTATCATTATAAACGTTATATATATGCATGCAAGCAAATAACAGAAAAGTCTAAACAAGGACGTGCCACTACAGCCCCGCAAACTTTGGCTCCACGTGTCTGGCGTTTTCTTATGACAATTCCTGTGGAGTGGAGGGGAAAACTTGGGGGAAGCCCCAAAGTCTAAGGAAGAGCATCAATTTCTGGAGGTGGCGGCAAAAGGTTTTTTGAAAATTGTAAAAATATTTGCTGCTAGCAAAAACTAAGCTAATTTACAGCTAAAATCTAGGCTTAAATTAAAATATATGTCTGCAAATATATAGCTAAAAAGCATAAAATCCCGACGAAACCCGAAATATTTTTGAAATTTGATTCAGAATAACCCAATGTTCCGGAATCCGGGCACTTTTGGTTTCTGAGGGAGAAGGCTTGAATCCTGGAGGCAGCTATTCTTGTGGGGAAATTAAATATTTCTGGAGGTGGATCCCATCCAACCCCTTCTGTAGAAAAAATCCATGGTGTGAGCCAGCTAGCCCATAACCTTTGATTGACTAGACCAGCGTTAGGACTCAATCAAACCAAGCCTAAGTTTAATCTCAAAAACTACGCCAAGTACTCTGTAAAAGGTTAAATTGACAAACCAATGAAGGACATTGAAAGTGTATTTAATTAATTTGTTTAATATGAGGGAACTATAAATTGTACATTCAAAGACAAGTAAAATGCTTGGTCAGAAATATTTTAGAAGCTAAGTAAAACACCTGTAAATATTGCCTGCCAATAATGCAGAAAGCAAAATAACCATAAGTCGCTAATGTGGCCACTTGTGTATAAACCAGAGGGATTTGAATCCATTCGTAACGTAGCAACTGTCCCAGTTGGCCTCGGATAGCGTTAATTTCCAGCAATAATCGATCTTGCTGTATGGAGTCTATCAAGCCCTCTCTTTTGCACTTTGCTGCAAAAAGCATAACGTTTAAGTGCATGCATAGCATTTTAAATTGCCTATCGATAATAAAGAGATAGCAAGTTTTGCTTAACTTGAGTAATACGGTTCTGAGGAGACCCTCTTCTTCTCGTCATCATAAATACTTAAGTTTTCGTCAAGCAGAAAAGTAGAGGTATATAATTAAGCAGCTGCTTATCTCTTCAGCCAATTTACGTTTTACTGTTAGGTAATAGACTGCTGGATATAAAAGGTAACACTTAACAAATTACCGACTAAATTAACCATCCACATAATTGGAATGTTATGAGAGGAATAAGGGGCATCTATTTCATCATACTCATTCTTTTCTTCCTGAGTCATGATTCCGGAGTGTATCAGGTGAACATCTTTTGGAAAACGTTTTTTGGTCCTGAAAGCTATTTTTCTCCAGACAAGCAGTAATGCCAAATTACAATAACGTCCCAAAGTCCGTCGAATCATTTTTGATCTAGTCTCGTTTCCACCCTCAAATTATAGTAAATAGCTACAGATATTAATTAAAAGTCTGATTAAAACTGTAAATATGATTAAATTTGAAGTAAGATATAATTGAAATTGACCAAACATAATTTTACATGGTTCAAACTAGAACAGAACTAGAACTAGAACTAGAACTAGAACTAGAACAGACTAGATACATACAAGGGAACTTTTTTGTTTACCTGTATAAATCCTGAGACAAACATCATAAATCGGTCTGGTTTCGTGACCTGAGTATATTGGTCGTACCAGCGCCGGATGACCTGATTAACAAAAAATCCCAGCAAAAATGATAATGGAATTCGTTTGGTCGATTCATCGAAATATTTGGCCACAGAACCAAACTGTGTCCTTTTTTCATCCCCCAGTCCATAGCGGTATATTAGCGCGACAATGGTATAAAAACTACAAAAGACGAATAACTTTTTCCATATATGCTTCCAAATGCTTCCCTGCCACCGAAAGAGAAGTTCGAAAAATCCGCCGTGCAACGGAGACGTGGTATATGCTATGGTCATTTCGAAAAATGATTGATAAAACACGGCCTAATGTTATACTAAAGTAGTCTTCATTAATATCATCTGAAACAACGACTTCATGCAATAGCCATAGCAAAACGAAACGATTGAATTCAGTTCAGAGTTAGTTACCTGCGAAGTAACCTTTTTCAACCCCATGAGCGAATTCACATTAAAGTTAGCCAATTTTTGACATTGATTATATATACACATATTTTAGGGGTCGCTACCCCTATGATCTATTTCTCGAGTACTCCAGAAACTGGCTTCAAATTTCAGAAGTAAACCATTGTAGAGTAAAGACAGAACGATACAAAAGAAAATATTAGTTATTACATATTGATTTTATAAAATTCAGGCGAGAAAAACATAGTTTTAAGAGAAATCATTAGTTCAGGCCCCGTGAGTTATTTGAAAGCTTAGCAAAAACAGAAAATTCAGCCAGCCTGGACTCGTATTAGATTCTAAAGACTTGAATATATAAGCTATGTAGTAGGTTATATTGATTGCAGTTGAAAGAGGCATAAACAAGCTACAGAGTAAAATGTATGCCTTAGAAAGGAAAGAGAAACATATTTCTGATCTTGGGGAAAGGTAGAGCCGTCAAGGGTTGCTCGCTTCCTGCACCGTACAATCGACTGTTGTGGACGGGAAGACAAGACATTCGTCGTCAATGTGAAGTGGCTGGGGGATTATGTTTCTGTTGTCTGTACTTCTCCGATTTTTGGTCGTGGAAGAGCATATATAATCTTATAACATTTACCAAAGCAACATACGTTGAACCATTTGTAAACAAGTGCAAGTTCTCAGATCAATTGTATGCTCCAAGTATATTGCAGGATTTTAATACTTTACGAAGTTTAATATCCTGCTCGTTCCTATTGTATTATTATAAATTTATGATTACTATTACTATTTATGATTACCTCTATTATAAATTTTGATTACAGCTGAATGGTTTCTGTTTCTAATTCAGGTGCAAGTTGCAAGACTCTGTTCGCGAGTTAAATTGTAGAAGTTTTTCTTTCCTGCTTATCTCACGGAAATTTGAAGATATGTAAATGCGATAAACATAACATAACATAACATAACATGTGTAGATTGTAAATATATAGTCAAAGAAGTACAGTTATCGACTTCGATGAGGCCTTTCAATTGCGGAGAGGTGTGCCTGAGCGGTCCCGGAGCGTGAGTGCCATTTGCTTTGCTCTGGTCGGGATCCTGTTATACATTACCAGGAGTAACTATATTATGCATCATTTAATGCTACAACTTTTGAAACATACACGAAAATAGGGCAAAATTAGTACTGGCCGGCCGGGTACACAAGCCTGAGGCTGAGTCATAAAACCGGCCGGGCAACACACTACCAAAGAAAGTTGCCTCTGCTACTTTCAAACCTCAGTTCGTCAAGCCTTCCTCTAGCCAGAGCTGACGACCTTAGGTGACGGGTCATGGACACTTTACCCAGTCTGTCCTCCGCTGACGTAGTCGTATGGACAGACGGTTCCGTGGAAGAAGGCTTAAGGCATACGAAGCGGGGGATTTTGTAGCCATCATTTTCTCGGGAGCATACAATCTGATGGAGCGATTCCTTCTACCGGCCGGATTGGTTTGCTCTAACTATACTGCTGAACTTTTAGCTATTGTACCCGATCTGTCTTGGATAGTAAGAAACGGGAACCCAGAATTGAAAGAAATCAGTAATTCTCCAACTCTAAACCTAGCATCTTCAGGGCTCCAGTTTGTTCAGTCTAATGCAGTCCGGCAACTCCCCCTTGGTTGGTGGTGAGCGATAGTTGGACTTGATTGTCGGAATTAACCCAACTGTCGGGCCACTCAGCCTACCAATGGACCCCATCACATGTTTGAGTGCCTTGGAACGAAGAGGCTGACCAGGCTGTCAAGGAAGCACCATGAGCCCCTAGACAGCCCAATATCAGAACTGACTACGTTACCGCGAAAGCGGTCATTCAGAGCCACGTGTAATCTCGGAAGGATCTGCTCAAGACGGACTTTGAATCTGCCCTGGCGGAAGACTGCTAAATTCATCCTGGGAGACAACCCTCCCTAGGCATATCAGATCAACCCTGGCCCAACTACACTGTAATGGCCACTCTAGAGTCTAGACTCTTTGGCCAGTACAGACACCGAATCAGAATCTCTGACTTCCCATTGCCCCCTCTGTGGGTACTACTCGTAAGACCTACAGCATCTGTTCATAGATTGCATTGTCCAGTGCACGTAATCCGCGTATGTACTCAAAGTTTTAACCTTATTGGTGTTCTTCCGCTATATATACTTTTGCTCACCGCTCAGTCCAGATCGTCCAGCCTAGGTCCACAGTTGGCGGGCTGACCTGCCGCCAGCCGAGGACAAGTGGACGTGGGGCAGTGCCGGCCTGTGACAGTTTTTTCGGGTTATCACAGTATCCTGGCAACAATCAATAATCCGCCTTGAACTACATCAAATATTTCATACTTTTTTGGATACCGAAGGATAAGTGGCCGACCCGACTTCACGAGCTGTAAAATATTGGGAAAATTGAGCCCACGAGAAATGGCTGGTGAGCAACAAACACGAAACACCCAAAATACGACAAAAGTTCACCTTGGTACCAAAATGGATAAAACCTCCCCGGTACTCAAAGACTGAATACAAAATTCGTTAAAATCGCGACAGTGAATATTGTAAAAATGAATAAATGACAAAAACAGGCTACCAAAAGAAAATATTAACAAAAGCAATCTTCAATGCAGTCAGTCATGCAAATTGATTCATGTTTTTGTCGGGAAACTAGTTTCCGCGCACAACAAAAATTGTATTTAATGTCGAAAAATGACAACTCTACAAATGCAGCATTGGAAAAGTTTATGTGCAAGTTGACTTTCCCATAAATCGAAGCCGGTTGAATGTTTCTTTGGCATTTCGATGACCTGTTGAATCTACGATAGATAACAGTTGAATCAAACTGTACAGAAATCAGCAATGATATCAAAGTTATGTGCTCATCTCTCCCAGTTCCGTGGCAGCACACTTGACTGCAGTGTAGCGGGGCAAGTACCGGATTCTACGTACAAGCACCGTTACCACACCCGAAACCTGACGGATGCGGAGACCGTACACAAATAGACAACGATCCGACTACAGGAGACGGTCGGGACAGCCTCGCCAGATGTAAACCGGGTAGAAACCTGCCCTAAGTGAAAAGATGCCTCTTCACTCTCACTATATTGGATTCGAACAGGACCTACCTACCTAGCAGGAGCTCAGTAGACTTAGCCTAATTAAAAGTAGTAACGACAGTTTAATAAAGAACCAACAATAGTTATTATAAAGAATAATAAAGTACAATTATGGGCCGGGCCCTCAGTTAGACAAAGCAATCACACAAATAAAGCTAACTTACAGTGAAATGGGCCGGACGGCCAACGTACCAGAATCTGCTCTGGGGAGAGCAGGGGCAAAAATATACAATGGATTGGGGGAGAGAGAGAATAGAGGAGTTGCACGAGTGTTCACAATAATAGAAAGTACAAGACTGATGGGGGGGGGAAGCGAGTGTTGGGTTGAACCCTCCCACGAGCGCCCCCTAGTGAGAATTTGCCCCCCAATCACGTAGCTCCCCGTTTAGCAAGGGGGGAACCCACCCAATCCCAAACGTACACGTTGGGGGAGCTACGTGACTTGCGAAATTAACCCAGCCCCTTTTTGATGATGATATACTAAGCCAGGCAGGTAGCTAGCCTAGAAATATCACCAACAACGGAAAGGTTGACCGTTCCAACCTTAATCCGTTACATCTCCCCAGGGCTCGCCATCCGAACTCCCGAGAGGATCACTGTTCAAAGGCGAACTGGTACGTGAGCCGAGCTCTCAATACAAGCACACATAGTACGGAGCAATTCTGCTACACATACTAGTACACTACAGACGATCTGTCAAACTGCAAGTCACAAAGCTATATACGTATAGTAGAAAAATACAAAAAACAAGTGATTAAATACGGCATGTTTACAGTGGAATAAGCATATACTGGCTACGAGTAACTGCCAATAACAATAAAATTAAAGCACAAAATGACCAAAATTATGCATATGCCAAAAATACACGTATTAATAGAACCGTAGGGTTATTTGGAATTAAGCAGCTAATATGAAAATACAGTGACTTTCCAAAAGTAACTCATGGGAAAGAGGAGTTACCCTCCTTTGGAATGTATAGTCAAACGAGTGTGTTAGTTATATTAAGATAACAAGAAATTAAAATGAACTTTCAAAATATTAATAAATTTAAGTTTAACCATGCCAAGCTAAGGTTTATCAGGCCTTCGCTCAACAAGGCAAACAGCCTATGATAATAATGATCATAATAATAAAGTTACTATAGAAAGACACACCGTTAGGGTGAGGTCCTAGGGGAATAGAAACACCACCCTCCCACGGTAAAATTTCGTATTTTCATATGATGATGCCATCACTGGGATTTTTTGACAATATAAGGCAAATATGGCAGTAACTATAATAATATATGGATCGAATCCTCACAAAAATAAAGCACTGGACATTAAATGAGCAAATATAATTTGGCATAGATTAATACTATTGGAAAACTGTAGCTAATATACGACATATGTATACGTTAACAGAAAAACACAGAAAACTACAGGTTCAAAAATTAAGTACGAGAGAATAACAGGTTCGAAAATAACTGAACAAGAGACTACCAAGTTCGAAAATAATAACATAGAGAAAATAGGTTCAAACAAACTAACTAGACAAGAGAGATTTCAGATTCAAAGAAAATTACATATACAGAAGATGCTGGTTCGTAAAGAAAAGACATACATACTTAAATTTACACAGTGCACATAACAAGAGATAAGGCTCGTAAGAATATACTTTCAAACATAACTAACAAATACAAAATATAGAGATTACAAGTTCGTATGAAACTAAACTAAACAACACAGAAAATTCCAAATT
>JASAND010020871.1:0-29849 GCA_030248195.1 Trissonchulus latispiculum | reverse complement strand
ACCTACTACTCAGAGGAGTCACACAGTTGACGTAACATAGATCAGTCGAAGTAGATTGGTAGGCATCCTGAGGGCCTGCAAAAGCAGAGAACTCAGGCTGTGCAGACGAGTTGACGGTCCATCGCCCGAGGTAAACTCGCGACCTAACGAGAATCAGGAATATAAGTAGGACGAGAAGGGCGATCTGCGCTCAGAGTGTTGGCGAAAGGAGAGACAGGAGTCAGCCTTAAACTAGCAAAAGATGTTACAATGGCAGGTATACCACCGCGTTCAGAAAAACCCAAACCAGCAATTTAGAAAAACTGGTACATGGGCAAATCAAATTTAGACATCAAAACAAGAACAATTTCAATTGTATCCCAAGGGAGAGAATGTACACACAAACAGACAAAACCTCCTGAGAGAAATCCAAAGAAGCAGAACCGCGAATTGCGCAACCAGAAATAGAATGTAGGTGCATTTGGTGCCAGAAAGCATCGGAAAAAGAAGTTCGAGCTGCGAAAGAGATAGGCCCTCAAACCTGGAATATTTAAATTCTGAGCAATCTGCAAAGAAGCCACGGAAGTTGGAAACTTACTGCAAAACAGGCTGCTTTTGAACACTCCAAATAGGGACAGTAGCGGAAAGGGAAGGGGAGCAAACACGCTCATACGGGGCTGAAATTCGATGTAAAAGAAGTCAGGGTTCCGCTAGAGTTGAAATGAGTCGCACGTTGAAGAGTTGAATGGTAGAAGGGGTACACGATATTCACTCACTGGCAGCAGTAAATGCGGAAGGTGCCAAACAGAATTTAAGCGATTTGGGCCATGCCACGTCGTGCACGGAGCAGAAACCGGCAGGGAAGGCTCGTCAATAATAACTTGATTCAATAGCGACGGCGCACCAACGACCAATAAAGCAGGCAGTAAAGCCAAAACAACTACAGCCAAGCTGAAAACCGTCGAAAAAGTCGAGTAGGTGGTTCGTCATAATATTGAAAAGATACTGTAGAGTTTTTGCTCGGGTTAGAACCAACTACTGCCTACTTGCGCCTGCCAACGTTTTAACCGGAGCTGGAATAGTCGGCCGAAAAAGTTGAGCAATTAGCACATTCTGGGAAAGTGGAGGAGCGGTTGAAGTGGAAGTGGAGGATTGTATGAATGTTATCGCGATGAAGGAAATAAGTCAAAAGGCATAAAGTGGTTCCCGCGCGTCATTTTTCCATTCATAGAGTGGGCTCTTTCCAGGAATAGTTTCCCGTTTCAAGCTTTGCGCCATTTGTAACTGCTTCCCAGCTCGTCAAAAGCATTCGTTTGATACCACTGTCAGCTCGATCCGACAAAGCTCAATTTTTACACAATTTGAAAGTTTTTTACATATTTTTGGCAATTTTGTTGCCCAGTAACTCATTCCTACACTTTGACGTTTTGGCAGTGTTATAAGTTTTATAGACGCAACGCGCGCTTTCGATTGATACCGAGTACCGCCTATTCCTATTCCTAGTTCTGACTATTTTCAATTTTGACCGTTTTGGTCAATTTTGGTACCTTTGATGCTCCGTAACTCATTTTTCTACACTTCGAAGTTTTGGCGCTATTCCATTTTTATCTTTGCAACGAAAGCTTTCGAATGAAATCCATGCTAGGTTTGTGTACTTTCAGTTTTGACACATTTTGTCATCTCAGTATCCAGTAATTGCACTACATCTTGACGAGTACACAATAGTTGTAATGCCTTGTAAATGTACCAAAACTTAGTTGAATCACCTACACTAAGGATTTTCATTTTCAACTTCATCCAGTTTGTAGACCTTTGTTTGTTTCCAACTAGACCTCAATCTATTCCGTTTGTGCATACCTAACTTAGAGTGAATTTCTTTGAGGGTAGGCATAGTGCTGTGCTTTTCGTATTGACAAATTTTTGCAAGCGCATTGGCTCAAACGACTATTTAGAGTACATTAATTAATTAATTAATTAATTAATTAATTAATTAATTAATTTAGAGGCATCTTGGTGTTGCTTGATCTAATCTTCTGTACTCTCATCTGACCTTGACAGTCACTTCTCGCATCTAATGTTTGAAGGCACTTCTTCCGTAGGTCCAGACAGACTGAAGCAATCACCAAATGTGCAAAATAGCTTTTATTTAATTCCAGGTTCTGTGTTTGTCTAATACTCGAAAAATGAGTTATCTTTCCTTTTATCTTCGTTAACCGAAGGATTAACTGTACTCTCAGATACGTACTGTTATTCGACCCCTTTTCTGTTTCTGTACCTATGCTTCATTTCAGCAAAAGAACATGGATACCATTGGCAACACAGCGGGGGCGGCTTGAATTATGGAACCGTGTCATTAATTAAACGATCGAAAAATGGATCAGTAGCTGCCACAGTAGAGCCAAACCAAATGTTTCACGGAGGCTGCACATTATCTGCCGGACCGTTCACATTACAATTACAAAGAGATTCACATTTAGCAATAAACTCTATAGATGTGGAGAAAACGAATAAAACTGGTGAAAGCAAAACAACTCTTCAAAAGTTTATGTGCTGGCGACCGCTCGCTGTTTATGAAAAGGCGAATGTGTATTTTCATACATTTCTTTTGGCTTACGGTTAGTATTAAGAATACTTTAAGTTTGTTGATTTGAATACTTTGTTTGTTGATTCTCGTCACGAATCTCAAAAACTAATTTGTTGTCATTACCACACCTGGGTGGTTAACACGCGTTCCTCTGCACGGAATACGGTTACCAAATATTTCTACGTAAAATCTTATTAGCTGGGGAGGTTTTAACACTAAGCACAATTTCCTTAACATCAGTATTTTTCCGTAAGCTCCTTCTACGTTATGCTTAAAATCTGAGACAAAATCTAATTAAGGGTAGCGTGACTTAAGGTGTTGGTATCATTTACCGTATTTTGAAAACTAACTTTAAAGCAAATAATCCCAACCATCTGAAATATCGCTGAACGACTTTAATAGTGTTCCCAATTATGCTGATAAAACTTTTAGTTGTGTATGAAAGTTGTGTACTTGTTTGACCAAGATTCCATATTTGACGAAAAATGGCTATGCTGAGTTTTTCAATTTTAAGTGGTTTTCGAATTTTTTAGTCATTATTAATATAAGTAGACACAACCAAGACTAGAAACTGTAAAAAATAAAAAGCTTAGAGTTCTTGATTTTTAAGATCGAACCAGACTACTTTCTGTGAGCGGACAGCGTGCGGATATATCTACTGCGCCGAAAAATCGAAATTTACCAGAAAATGCCATTTCTTTCACTTCTGTCACTTATTCATGCATATTTAATGACAGTGGATATCTGGCAACTTAAAGTCACCCATAATACCAATACTCAAACATATTCTCGGCATGAAGAGTGCCGGGGGAGTAAAATTAAGAAATTGGGGGAGTACAAATAAAATAACGTTATTCGTCCCAATCCCAATTTCCAAACCCTCTGTAAACATATATGGAAATAATCTTGTCTGCCCCACCCGTTTTCTTGCTGCCCCAACCAGTTTATTTCACCATTGTGCGATAACAAAATCAATTCTTTGTGGTCACTGCTGCGCCTTTGTAATGGGCAAGCCAGCACTTAGCTAAGCACCAATTGCGTTGATCTTTAAATACTGAAGGAAATGTTTTTAAAACAAGGTGTTTTCACACTTCGAGTAAAATTGTGTTTTCAAGTTTAGCGCACGAATTGTTCAAAATTCATTTTTCCTAGTTTTCCGTTTGAGTCAAGAACAACTGTGATATCGCTTGTTGAATTTTGAAAAAAGACATCAATGTTCGTTTTTAGAAGCTTTCTTTCGACATGCTAAACATTAACGAAAATGCTGAAAGATGACCCTCGGCAGGATATTCCTGTCTACGCATACGAAACTTCAGCTCTCCAACGTAATTTTGTAGAAAGTAATCCTAGTTCAAAATTTAATTTTAATTTTTTCAAATTGTGAGTTACTGCCCAACAATTAAAGCTACATATTTGAGAATAGGCAAGATTTCTATTTATATAATGGTTTAAATAAGTGAAATACATAGGTTGTCATTACTAATTGTTCTGTCTATACCAGTGCGGTAAACGATACCAACACCATAAACAGTCTATCAGGCGCAGAGCGACAGCTTGAAGTATCAACGCGATCCCATGATAAAACATTGAAGTTTTGGCGTTGTGAAATTACTTAAAATCTAATTGTTTGCCATTCAGAAATACATTTTTTACGCTACAGAACTTAACAGTAATTGGTTTACACAGTGAGTGTTGTGAAAGAATGTGATTTAGGTTAACTTTCTTGTTGCAACAAATAATGTTAGCAGCAATATAACTATTCAATAGCATGTTTTGAATGGTATTTTATGTAACAACAAATGCTGAAACAAAATTGTGTAAAAATGATCAACAAATTTGTTATCTAATATTTTTACTTTTTTCTTGCTTATACTGTACAATGACGATAACAACGATACCAATAACGATAAAGTAAACACTTAAACTAATTCTAACTTTGAATGCAATTATTATCCATTATCCATTAGATGCAGATAAGATACAGACGTCTAGTATTTTTCCGCAGATAGGGGCACATGTGCCAAATCATATTGGCCAATGACAAGCTTGAAGCTAGAGTCTTGCAGCCAGCAGAGATTTTTAATTAATTATGTTGGTAATTGTGAAAAAAGGGGCGTCGGGCACATAAACGCGCCGCCTGCACATGGCTGGAAGGCAGCTAAGATCTGAGTACCCGGTATTTTTTGACCACACCCATGCTCTATAACATCGCCAAAATGTAGGCCAATCGGACAAAGTCGGGGCAAAAGTTTAGTCGCCCCCCTTAACATGTTTAAATCATTTTATTTGTGGTTATAAATTAATCAGAAATATTTTTCTTTCAAATTTATCTTACTCTTATCAATGAAAACATTTTCAAAAGACTTACTTCAAACAATATTCAGATGGAAATTTTAGGAAACTTTTTCTAGAAACTCAGATTTTTGGAAATCCCAAAATCTTGCCTTATTCTCAATACACCGGTTCCACATTGATTTTTTCCGAAAGTTCAAACTTCAGATGGCCCAAGTTTAACAATTTACCCCTAAAGGAGTTGGAGAGAAGTAATTAGAGATGCAAAATTTAGGAGTAAATTAAATGTTTCTTTCTAACTTCCTTCTAATATTAAAAGCTAATTTTACAATTAATCTAATTTAAAAACCTTAAAATAAAATTAAAAGTTAGAAACAGTCAGTCAATACAGTTACTTTCTGAAAACCAATTATTCTGATTCAATACTCAATTAATAAGTCAAGTTTTTTTATGTAATTATGTTAGAAATGTTTTTTAATGTATTCACACATTTTTTCTGAAATTTTTCAAATTACAACGGTCAGAGCCAGACAGTGTAATTGAAACTAAAATTTCCAAGAAATATAAATGACTACATCAGAGCTGTAATCTCTGCTGGCTAGGTTTCACTCCTCCATAAAAGCAGTACTTGAAATTTTGTGCTAATGAAGAAGTTTCTCTCCGTTTTAAGGAAATGCAGCATAGACAATAGACTGACAAATTTTGCTTGCATACAACGCATTATTGCTCAAGAAACCAAGCAGTGCTGCTGAAAACTGGTGTCGTTGGCCTACTTTGTTCGGAAGTATAGAACTGTGCAGGAGTCCCCGGACATTACTGGTGCTCGGGAGACTGTGCTTGAAACTTATTTTCGCAATACTCCCACACAAATTAAATAGACTACAAACCTCTGAAATATTAAACGAAACAACCTGTCATTTTTAAAAAGTAGTTTATGATTCGCAATTTAATACAATTTGTTTTCTCAGCTCATAGCCTAATTATTGAAGATGCAGCTCGGACGATCTGAGATCGATAAAAACAGCAGAAAAAGTTTAGGACACATTGTTTGACGAGATTTGCACTTTTTGAAAACTTCTGCCCAACAATGGTGCAACTAACTTCATCTTCGCTTCCCTGTATGTGGTATGTTTGGAAACAATCTGTTAATGTTTAAATTATAATATATTTTCTGTTATTGCATTAAAGTAACTGAAATCAATACAATCTTGCAGTACACAATATGCCGTTTTTCTCTAAAATCTGAACCTGGTAAAGATAAAAATCTAAAAAACTACGAATATAAAATACGGATATTTCTTTAGTAGGACGTCATTCAGTTTTTGTTTTCATTAGCCAAAATCTATTAATTGCACCACAGAAAAAATGTCGGCTCAGCTTAACCAAATTGGAGCTACGTCTTTCCAAGCAGGAGCACTTCAGTCTACGCTTAAGACAAAAACAATGCAGAGGTTAGAGGCAACAGCTAACGCTGGAAGGGTTGCCGTAAATAATGAAGTCCTCATTGCCTGCCTGCCTTTGAACACCAAAATGGCCATAGTTATTATTTTATTGTCGAAAAAATTTAAACATTGACTGAAAACTGTTATAACGTAAAAAGATGCCAACTCCCCTACCCTTTACACAAAAAACTTAGCCAACGTCTAAGTTTTCAGGCTGAATAAAAATTAGGTTAAATTTGTTGTAACGTTGAAAATGAAATTTGAAAATTTAAAATGTTTTTTAATCGGAGAGACGCTTTGATTGATTTCCTGACTAGTTTTTCCTTATAGAGCTACCGGACACAAGCCTAGTGAACTTTTTTCAACAGAAAGATTCGAACAAAGTTAAATCTTCCAGTATATCAAAGCCGACTGGATCTAGAAAGCGATGTTAGATCACATGCAGATTAGTATCAGAACAGTTATACGCCGAAGCAGAAACGTTAAGAAAGAATTTCAAAGAAAATTCAATTCAAAGTCGGATATTATGTCAAACACACTGCCGTGGTCACCGAAAAGCAAATCTACATACTCAAGACCTATCCAAATTGTGGGACAAAAAGTTCCTTGCACCTTCCAACTACAAAATGGGAAAATTTGGAATGTCTGGAAGTTGATTAAGTAGAATGAAATTCCTGGAAAAGGTCAGGAATCGCATATCACTGCAGAATTGCCAGAAGATGTACCAACCGCAGAAACAGTTGAGAGACATTTCATACAGATTTTGATGAAAAACCCCAATAGTCCTATTAGCCTGCCGATTCCAGAAGTTCGTCAGGCCAGAGACGTCAGAAATAGAATAGCTCCGCTGAGGTATGACGCAGTTAGCGGAGACTTCTTTCGGCGTCGATATTTAGACACAGTGAACTAAAACTGGGAACTAAAACTCAGCCTACCAAAAATGAGACGGCCCTAAAAATTGAGACCGCCTCTAAATATAAATACAATAAAAAGGGAGACAAATTTTCAAAACAAAAAGAAATTTTAGAACAGAACTTTTACAAAAAGCAAATAAATTAATATTATTACAAACGTGCTAAACATGCGTACGGACAATCAACTCCACAACTACCCACGAAAACACTCAAAAATCATTTTCTGAGTCGTAACGGCTACAATGTCAAAGTACAGAAGCTCCAAGAAAAATTGCACTAAAAGTTTAGAAATGAGACTGCAATAAATTCTTAAACGTAAATGAATAAGCTTGTCAAGGTCACCTCAGAGCTGAAATAGTTTTTGAAAGAGTTGAATTGGTCACTATTTTAGAAAAAATCCATAAGAATAAAATGTTGAAAATCTACAAGCGCATACAAAAATCACAACCGGACAGCAAGAAGGAACACACTAGACTGCCTAAATTCTCTCAACTGAGACAGACATCTCCCATATCAGCTTTTTCTCCATTTCTCATATCTCATATCTCCATTTTTTTGAAAATTTTGATTGGCTCATAGATTAAAGAGATGAATGCTTGTAGACTTTTCTAAAATAGAAAGGGAGAGAAAACTTAAACAATGTACAGCGCCACATAGTGACTGGGAGGGCTGACAAGAACTAATGGAATTTCAATATTGAAAAACTAAGAATTTCAACACAATTATTATACCAATTTTACACCATACAATTCAACCGTAAATTGACATTTTCACATTAATTTGGCTCGAAGATAAATCCAACCCACACAAATATTATCTTACACAGGACAGACATAACGTCGCCTCATTAGAGTTTTAAATTTGAGCTTGGGCTGATCCCAGTACAAGAGCGCGGAGCTTAATTAGAAGAAATAAGCCATAGCAAGTAGCAAGTTCAAAACCTGCGACCGTAAAATCTCTGAAGTCCCGCCCATTAGCTATGGCGCCGCAACAACTCCTCCCTTGCCACCACAAAGCCTCAGCGCTTCCAGTAACAAATCTGCCAAGTGTGGATTTATTTCCTGATACTTTGCTAATATAAAAGGTACATTATATATAAGCGTGCGGCAAGCGTCACACTCTAAGTTGTCCCGCATTTGCGTACCTAGTCGACCCCTCCATCAGATCAGTACACAGTACGCAATTGCGTGTGTTCACTCGTTTCTTAGGTAGCCTAGCAACAGTATCTTCTTCGTGGGTTCCTACACTTCCCCCCTTGAAGGGGACTAGTGGTCCCACAGTCCAGAAAATAGGATCAAAATATTCTAAAATTTGAAGTCAACAAAGTCTCCGGGGCCAATGGAAAAGTCAGGTCCAACTGGCAGCAATGAATTGAGGTACACTGTGGGCCGGAAAGCGACACGTCTAACTACAGCCTGCTTAGCCAATTTCAATAATTTATGACTGAATTGTACTTACAATGTCGTTTTCTTTTTGACGACAGTTACTCATAGCCAGAGCATAAAAGTCAGTACTGTGCGGGCGGTATTTCCTCTATAATGCAGTGGGTAAAACTTGTAGGACCTTTTATCCTTTTCTGTAAGGTCCTGCACAAATGCTAGAGCTGGATCAGCCAGTAAGCCGCTGAGTTTTCTAGGCATTTGAGCTTATGACAAATCCCAATATTGAGCTTTTGCTTCATATTTTAAATTTTCTCAACCAAGACGTAAAATTGACTGTACCAGGTTCACCAAGAAATTCTGTTAACCTAGTTGATCGCGGCTCATTGCCGTCGTCTGTAGGTCTGTGGTCGAATCCCTTGTTGCTAGCTTCTTTCGATTGCAGTTCTTTATTTTCATTTCGAAGCGATTCATTTTCAGTTTCACTCTCGAGCTGACGTAATGTACGTTCTAACTCGTCAAATTTAGGACTTTTAGCCATTGTGTTAATATCGCACACTACAGTTCGTTAATTAAACAAATTAAGTTACCATTCCCTTTTCTTGACAATAGGAGCAATCACAGTAATATTTATATCTACCCTTGCGGGTGTTTGAAAGAACAGTAGAATGACTTGACTTCCAAGTATAGCTTTTCTGCAGGGAGTCTTTCTACAGCCTGCTAGAAAAGCTAACTTATCTATACCTTTTCGGGTTCTTCAATTGATCGAAAAGCAGTCCATCTACAACCTTTCGATTAATTAAAAATAGAAATCAGCTTTTTGTGGAACCTCCAGTAATGTTTGTAATAGTAAACACCTTTTAATGTAACGCAAGCGGTAGACTTAACTGAACTGCCATAATAACAAGGAACACGTCTTTAAGTAATGTTTTAAGTAATTCGCATAATACAAACAACAGCGAATGGTAACCTAGCAACGGCATCTTCTTCGAGGGTTCTTACAACTGCAGTGAAAAATTAAATTTCAGATTCAGTTGTTGGCTCTTTAAAAATTTTCAAATTTGTTTTTTAGAAACAAAAAGTTAATTTCCATTCAACCTAAAGCATGAAGATGAATTTTTAAACGGAGTTTCGTGAAGGCAATCGAAGATTAGTTTTTTCTATCGTTAGTTAATATTCCAAGCCTCTAATATTACAGATGTAAAATCTATGAAATGCAAAGGGCATATACACTCCTCTCCATCCCCTCTGCAGACAGTCTAAATATGAAAGAAGGAAGTCATGTACCACTGAAGGTCCGAAAAGTTCGGACCGCCCTTCGGTGGGACTCTAACCCACGGCATTTCGCAGGCTAGGCGAACGCTCTGCCAACTGAGCTACGAACGAACGCTAAGACCTGTATAAGGACTTACTAAGTGCAACATGATTCTATTTTTCTGCGTACAATATTTATAAAGGTCGATTCGGATGAATAAAATTAGACGCTTCTTTTCGCTCCATAACTATTAGGGGAGCACCAAATGCTTGACCCAATTTTTTCAGAGAGCTAGCTTTTTACACGCCATTAGCTATATGCCAAAGTAACATGTCCATAAGATGGACCAACTTTCGTACACAGACTATTTCGACCCAACCCAAAAATCAAATCAGCAATACTGTACGATCAATCTATCTTGCTGTAATCTTGTAACATACACATCCGATTACTGGACATGGACCGGATGTGACCCGACATTCGGATGTTTTGGAACAAGGACTAATATACCAGAGTATGAGTTATTTGGCATTTCCCTTCCGAATCTGAAAAGTTTTTATGGATTTAGTATCCGCTCACTGGGTGAGACCGGATATGATGGTAACAGATTCTCCTCCTCTCGAGGGTTTTAAAATATATACTTTATTCTCATCTGTATGTTCTTCGTGGCGTCGTTTTTGTAGAGTTAGATGAGAAGAACTATGAGGTAGCTGAATGGTTAGGGCGGTGGACTTAGGATCGAAAGGTCCGAGGTTCGATCCCCACCTTAGCCATAATGACGCTGCATTGTTTCCTTGAGCAAGAAACTTAGGCTACAGCTCCGCCGGTCGGATGAGGCGTAAAATTGGTGGGCCCGTGTACTATCTTACTGGGGACAGGCACGCTAAAGAACCCTAATCCGCTTATCGATAAGAGTAGGGCGCTGAGTTCCCGTCGGAAAAGCACCCCCTTCCCTGTGATCAGCCAGTACCCTGCAGCGTGTCTGCCTACCACCGCGAAGGGCTGCTAGGTGCGCCAAAGTCACGTACTTAAAAATAGACACACCCCCGGGTTTGCTTCTGAGCTGACACACACTTTCGAAATGTCAACAAACAAAGTGGGTAACTTCGGTAATGTAATCTAGCATAACCAGCTCAAAAATTAGGGAAACAACGTGATTTTCACACAAGTTGAAGCAGATACTAAGAGTATTTAAATAGAGCAAATTGGGGGATCACTTGATTAACCACAGTTCATAAAACCTTAGTTAACTTCCAAACGTAGTGCGTACAACGTCCAAACGCTTTGGTCGCATCATTCCACATAGAACTTTGAATTCCATATGGTAGCAAGGTAGTATCTCTGCAAAACTTTGGCATCTCACCGTGTGCACATTGTCCACGCGAGGCAAAGTTTGTATGCACATTATGTGTCTTGTTGGGAGTTTTACCCGACAACATCCGCTTATGAAGGCTCTACAGATTGTTTCACTGCGTGAAATTTTTTCAAACTTTAAAAAGTTTGCATCAGACCTAGTATTCTTTCTGCCAAACGATTAGCTACGGTTCATCGAACTGGTATACAAATTTGTATCACCCCTTAAAAGGGAGACAACCATCTACAATCAATTGATATCTCTGACTCCTCCATATCAAATCAACAAACACAAAGCAGAGACGATCCATATATTGATCCGGTATTTTATTGCTGAAATTATAAATAACCACACGTGAAAGTCAACTCAAACAATCCATCGTTCAACGAACATTACGCAAATAGTATTAATATACAGCCAAATCTTCTAATAATCGGCATTGTTAGGAAATCACAGGGCCCCCTGGCCAAATTCAAAACCTTAAATGCAACATTGCGTAAGAGCCAATTCAAGCAATCATTCGGACAATCAATCAAGTTTTTCTGAGTTTTTTGCCTTTATCAAGTTTGTTTCAGTGTCACAATTACTATGGAGTACAATAAATGCAGACTGTACAGCATGGTGGTGATGGTATGCTGTGTCTTTTTTGGACCGCGTTCCTATCATTCTGCAATCTTTAACAATTTAGAGCCAGTCACAACATACTATATATCCAATTCCATAGGACAACATTTTAACATATCCTTGGACATGAAACAGGTAGCCTTGATTTATTCCACACTGGTTAGCTTATACAATATTGGCCACTTTATTGGTTCTGTCATTTCTGCTTGGCTGTCCTATCGATACGGAAGGAAGGGTACTTTAACTCTGATTTGCAGTACTCTTAGTGCCGTGAGTGGAATTATCTGCTTGACAGCTTTCTTTGCGACAGATGTTATTTTATTGGCTGGTAGTCGATTTATTGACCGGTATTCGTGCAGGAATTGCTACATCTGTGTCCACTACCTACATTATGGAATATTCTCCTTTGCATTGGCGAGGCGGTTTGGGCAGTTCCATGGAATCTGGGTGGGTTTGTGAAACTCTGAATAATATAGCTATTTGGTTCTTTTTGTTAATTATACTGAGGATGTAGCTTTTCAGGAAGTTTACATATCCAACTCATAATTTTTAGTTACCTAGTTCACCCCTAAAGATCAGAGTGTAACCCCAAATTAATCCCTAGACGGACGTTACCTACCGAACTAAACAATTTCACGAAACTAAACACTTAACTAAATTACACAGGGGCAAGTGGCCGTAGATTAAATTTACTGTTAATTAGAAAAAGGGGGGTTTATAAGAAATGGCAAAAGTTGAAAATAGAAGCTTAGCAAAATAGAGGCTAATTACACTTACAAATTATAAACTCCGGAATTGAGCATAGGAGATTGTCAGAAATAGCATAAATATAAGGGGATTATACAGAAAATCTGAGCCCCTTGTTAAATAATCTCGGGAACTCCTGTCTGACCTATCACTAGATCAGAGGTCTTGTACTCTTCTAACCCGAATTTCCAAGACACTCAAGAACCTAAAAAATAGTAAAAGAGAACAGAGTAGAGCATAAAATTTTGGGCGAAAGCGAAGCTCAAAATAGTCTACCGGCCCACTTGAAAGTAAGAAACTAGACTGACTGAACTTTTTGCAGTAATGAGAGAACACTCAATCACGTGCTCTTGCCAACCCAATCAATTTTGAGAAGACTAATTTTGATTTTAAAATGAGAAATTATGAATTAACAGGGGACTTTTATCAAAAACGAGATACTTAAACTGAGATTAATTTTTGACGGAGAATCTTTTTTTAAATAATAAAATAAATATGCACAGTAGGGCATCCCCGTCCTACTGTACACCAGTTTTAAAGTGTACTAAAGGAGGTTATTACGCTACGTGGTACGTTACTGTGGGGTATAGGGAATATTAATTAACCCAGTATATAAAGTCTTTCATGTAAATGTTCCTTCGATGTTAAAATCGTGCCAGAATAGATATCAGACTTATTGCGGACAAAAATATGAAAACTAAAGTATGGAGTTTTTGGTTTTTTTTTATTTAAAGTTCTTACCACAAAGTTAGGGAATGGTGTAGTGTATCAAGTTGCAGTTATTCATGAATGAATTCGTCGTCACTTTTTTGAAATTACTTGGTCTGTTACCATACTGAACAGTATTTTGTTTGCTACTTTGACTGCCCAGAAGAATGCCTACCCCCTTCCCAAATAGGGCCTCAGTTAGCACAGTAAATTCGACCGTTATGTCTGTGTTCTAAAGTTCGAAACGGCAAATTACAGTTGCGCACTGCTTGTGTTTTGAGTAGTGTTGTTCATCGTCCCAATTTTTTTGGTCCGGCCAGCGCAATTTTAGCAAGTTTAAGGCGATAAGCTGCAGAAACTGTCAGTGGCCAGTCCGCTGCCCCGTATTTGACCGGCCGACTGATCACCGGCCTTCCGGCCGGCCTGTTCTTGGCCGGCGCCACCGGCAGACCGGCCGGCAGGCCGAGTCTAGACAGGGCCGGGGCACACCACTATTTACGAGTTTAAGCACAGAGCGAGTGAGCGTACCAAAGTTTGGACCCCGTACCCATATAGGGGCGGAGTGAGAGGGGGGTCAATTTGGCGGGGGAGGGGTAAGTCGATAGCGAACATAGCATAGTTTTTGTTCTAACTGCATAGAGTATGGCGCTTGTCATACTCTTATACATATGTACTCTTGGTAAAAGGTATAGTCATTTGTTTTATTTGGTGACCTTTCCTTTTTTAGCACTTGTGTATACACAATCGTAGCACTACTACTGACGTTACCAGGCGTACTGGGAACGGCTGATTCCTGGATTTACTTGCTTGCATTTGATATCGTTCTGGCCGTGCTGGGCTACATTATGTTTTTTCTACTTAAAGAGACTCCTCAATATTTGCTGCTAATAGAAAATGACCAAGCAAGTGCTGAAGAATCCGACCTAGCTTTTTGGACTTGCAAGGTAAGTCTCAATTGTTACTGTATATGACATTAAATTAGCATTAAAGACAGTAGCCAATCCTAGAGTTGGCAGTGGACACATTTCTCAATAACTGTGACACCCGTGTCAATGCCTGCAGCAAACATGAAATTTGCAGTTTTGTGCAGTTCAGGATACGTGCACAACAAAACGTTAACTCTGACGCATGGAATTTTGCTTAGAAATATATCAAAAATTTGTTACTTTTAGCATTAAGCTTTAACGTTTCCTTCACTTAAAGTTAAGAGGAGGAAGCGAACATTTTCATGTTAGTAAACAATCCTATCGAATTCAAGGCGTTCTACACAGAAGACTGCACACCAGAAAGTTTATACGGAAAGCTAAACTTTGGATAATGGTCTCGGTTTTAGTTTGACGCCAATTTAAGTATAAGAATATTCCCAGTGCAGCTTCTGCCGTTGTATTTAAAAACCGCGTCCATATTTATTGCTAAGTGATATGTGCCCCTTAGGCTAAAACTAAATTTTTATGAAACGGATGATTCAGCTGTGGGTTTTCTGGTACAGACCATTAACAAAAAGTTCAAAATTCCCAAGAATGAAAAGACATTACATTCCTAATTATTCAAGCTTTCGACAATCATAAAGCCTTGACACCACCTATTGTACTTTTCCTATCCATCTATAAAAATGGTTGTTATTAAATTAAATTGGACTGAAAATTACCGCTAATTAAATGAAGAAAATGAATGCATCGAAATTAAAACATTACCGTACTTACTAAATGTGGCCATATTCCGAACACCATATTATGCAAGTATTTAACAACTATTCAGCTTTGATTTTCGGAAGTCAGCACTATTTGGACAATCTGAAAGAGGGCAAACGCAAGCTTTGAGACACTGAGCATCTGACAACACCCCTCCTGCTCGCCTCAGCTCAGCTGTCTTAAATTGTTCAGTGGAGATTTTAGCATGACTCCACAAAATCCACGCTATGCATAAAAGCGTGTGTTACGTGGTTTAGACAGGATCGGCTATTTTGCGTAGAAACTAATAAACAATTGTCTTGATTTTATCAAACCTTTTCAAATATATTAATTTAAATGATATCTATATTTAATTTTCCACGTTTTCCTACAACCTAGAAATATTTCTATAGTTGAAGTTAAGCACTAAAAAGGCATCCAAATAATCACCCACAATCTACCTACTACTAAATAAAACTTCACTTTTATTCTTCTAACTGATTTTTACCATTAACCATTAACCATTAACCAAAAGTACATCATTAACCAAATCTAGTTAGGGAACAAGAAAGAAAGCGCTCTGCCCCATAAAGTTCCGCAAACTCTTAAATTTTCACCCTTTCTTGTTACTCAGATTTTATTTTATCCTGTACCTGATGCCCTCCGTTTCCTCTCATTCGATGCCCTCGGCTCCTACCAATGCTAAGGAAGCTGGTTTCACAAACGAGCATCTCTCTATACCGCGATTAGGGGGGATTCACTGGTCTCGGTCTCTGGCACCTATAGTTCAATGATGCCACGAAAAGTGCTCTGCAGCTACTGGTTCTTTACCGTTGTTGGTAAGTTAGGTTAGTTTAGTTTAGTTTGGTTATAGTCTAGTTTGGCTTATTACCTCTAGGTTTAAGTTTAGTCGGGTTATCAGTGCTTCTTCTAGTTGATATTCAATTCGGGTGCAAGATCCTGAAGTGCAAAGGAAGCAGTTGTAATAGTGATTACCTATATTAGTTTAACCGAATGTGTTAATGTTAGGTTTGGTCCTTTGGGCTTTAAAAGGGACTTTGTCCGTAATCTAAATTAATTCTTCTACAATTTACTACTTACCATGCAAAAATGGATTAGATATGTTAGAGCGAAAAAAAGCAAAAGAAAATCTACAAATCAAATCTTTTTGAAAGCTCAACGGCAAGCAAAAGTCTCACTTTGGCATTATTTAGGACAATTGCCAGTTTAATCCCTATCTTTTTGAGAAGAAGCCTCATATCAAAAAAGATTTCTTCTTAAAAAGGTTTTAAGCAGTAAAACCATTCGCTAAAACATCTTCACAGGGTCAGTTTGGTATTTTTATCAAGTCCTTATTCAAGATTATTTGTGGTCTCATCTCATCTGCTGTCTATGAAATCGAATGAAACTTTCCAAACATTTTATTTTTTTGTGCTTTGTATACATTCTATAAGCCAAAAACTTTTTCCGTGAGTATAACACTATATCAAGAGTGCATAATTGCACTATATATAGAAGAAGAGTAAGCCACTAGAGGGCTCCTCTTCTTGGCATTGCGTAACGGTGCTCCGACCACAATACGCGAATGTTCCCCGTTTGGTGGGGGGGTCGACCAAATCGACAAAACGCCACCCCCCCTCCGTTTGGTGGGGTAGCGAAGAGGTCCCCGTTTGGTGGGGGGGTAGCCAACAGCCAATCAGATTGCAGAGACCCCCTCCCGTTTGGTGGGGGGAATTAGAGCAGAGGATTACGGCGGTTTTTGTTCTATTCGCAAAGGGTCCCCGTTTGGTGGGGGGGTAGCAAAGGGGGTCCCCGTTTGGTGGGGGTATCAAAAGGGTCCCCCGTTTGGTGGGGGGGGTAGGCACAAGAGGTCCCCGTTTGGGGAGGGGGTCGCCAACAGCCAATCAGATTCAGCCAATATCAGCCTGACTTGGCGACCCCCCCAAACGGGGACCATACCCCCACCAAACGGGGACCCTTTTACTACCCCCCACCAAACGGGGACCCCTTTTGCATACCCCCCACCAAACGGGGGTATGCTTGTCGACCCCCCACCAAACGTGGGAACATTCGCGTATTGTGGGCGGAGCACCGTTACGCAATGCTAAGAAGAGAAGCCTCTAGTGGCTTACTCTTCTTCTTATATATATAATTAACTCTTCTAAATCATCTTTTGATAAATCTATTACGGAACAACTATTAGTAAAATCTGTTTGTCTAATCTCTTCTCTAAAGCTGCACTTTCATTACACCTGCCTATTTTAACTCTTTTCTTCCCACTTTTTCAAACCTTTCATAAAGATATTTCATACTGTAAATAAACCTTAACTGAAATCCATCTTCACTTTCAGTTTTAGTGACTGTTGCCTTACTTCACCACCATTTCGAAGTTTGTTTATTGTATTCTTTTTATCATTTCAAAAATTTAACAGTAACGGTAATTCCTCACTAACATGATGTAAAACAAAAGCGTGTCAGTGAATTCGGAAGGTTGAAATTAGCTTACATGAAAGATATCTCCCTATGCGCATAACTCAGTACTAACACACACCTACAGAGATCCGAATTTCTGATTTATCTCCGTCTGGACCTTTTCTTCAATTCTGATAATTTATTTCAATCTTTTATAATCATATTAAAATTTACAAGCAAATTCTGAATACGGCAGCTTAGTTGTTCACAGACGGTTCTTAAAGTTGTAACCATTTTTAGTGACAACTGTAATGGGAGGATTCTCTCGCCAGCTACTGTCGAACGCTACCTGGTCGTGCGCGGAGCTCTTAATTTTCATTATCGGTATCTCGTATCTTTTTCCCACTGCTAGTCGTGCTGCCATCAGAGATTACAGCTTTGAGGTGGGATCACTTTCTGTCTCCTGTGTTATGCTGTGCTGTCCGGACTTCGGATTATCACCTCGTTTGCTGCGTGGCCTCTATACTTAGAAATTGGAGGATATATATTCTTTATCTTTTCAGCCGCATGCTATTTATACTTTTAAATTTAAGTTTCTACTGCAAGAAAGTCACCTGACTTTATTTAAATTTATTTAAAGGTCACCAATAACTTTTCTTTCGGTCTAATTCGGATATTGAGAGTTCTATCTATTTATTAAAGGTCACATAGATATATTTCTGAAGCTCTATGTGCACGTGCAGCGTCAGGAATAGTCCAAATTAGCCCAGCTAGAGGGCTCATTTTGTAATTATTACGTCTGTATTTAGTCGGGTCATTTCTTGGCTATCCCGCACATACTAAGCCGTCTAAAATCTGGTTAACGGCTCGAATGGACGGTATGATTCATAGCACCAGAGCGGAGAAGAAGCGCGGGCCAGTCTTGGTTGGAATTACAGAACAAACACCAAATTCTTAGCTCAGTTAGCTATACTGTTTTTATTTCAATGTCTATGTTTCCATCAAATAGAGGATTTGTGCTCGACTTGTAAATGAAACTTCAAATTGATTCATTTTTTCAAACTAACACCTGGTTCACTCTTTTGGTTGCTACAAACACATACTAGCACATGTGTTAAGGCAGAGTAATAATAGATAGAGTGTGACAGAAGGTTCTATGTTAACAGCTCTCGAGCCATGCTCTGCACGCTACGGGATACTCTCCCCCACCCGGGAATCAGTACCTAGTACGCAATTGCGTATGTTCACTCTTTTCTATAATAAGCATTCTATTGGGACCCATTTTGCAATCTCGAATGATGGGATCACATTTCCGGGGGGGGGGTACCGATAGAATGCTTATTGTGAGAAGAGTTAGCATACGGAATTTGTACTGGGTACTATTCTGGAGGTGGCCCACTAGGTACCAATTCCGGTGGCTGGGCCGTTAGCGTGCGAGCATGGCTCGAGAACTGATAACATAGAGCCTGCGACTGTCACACTCTTATCTATTGTGTACTCTTGGTTAAAGCTGGACGAGAGCAACATTGGAGAATTTCAATGATATTCATGCATTACATACAATAAACCAAGGAATACGTTTCGCTCCAACGGTATAAAATTCAATTTTTTAAATGTTAAGTTTTTGTCACATTGTTCTGACATGTGTTCAAATGCACCCACACCAAATTTGAATTCAAGGGGTTAAATTTACTGAAGAATCGTATAAAGATCTCACATCTGCGTAAGCTCCTCAACAATTTCTATTTACTTAATCAACACTGCTTGAAGTCTCCCATGAATACATCCTCCTCAACGAAATAACGATGTTGCCAATATATGTATTAAGAGCTGTTTATTTTGTTAGCATTTGTAGTAGCAAAAGTACATAATGATAAGAGTATGACACTAAGTCTAGTCTCTGTTATCAGAGCAAAAACTATGCTCTGTTCGCTAAGGCTGATCCCCCACAAATTGGACCCACCACTTCAAAAAAATTTAAGCGGACCGCTTGCATGCTAAAGCTCGAAAACACAACTACTCAGTTGGTTCAATGTTCGTCTGTTTCGATCCTTAGAACAGAAACATAGCGTGCAAATTTGTTTAAAGTGGTGGGTCCAATTTGTCGGGGGGGGGTCAGCCGTTAGCGAACAGAGCATAGATTTTACTCTGATAACAGGGACTAGGCTTAGTGTCATTCTCTTATCATTATGTACTCTTGGTAGTAGTAACAATTTGAGGCCATTTGAGGAATGCAGTGCTACTACATTCCTCCAGTGGAATGCAGTTATACTACATTCCTCAAATGAATTGCAGTTCTGCTGCATTCTTCAAACGGAATGCACTTCATCTGCATTCCTTACATTCCTCAAATGGTATGCAGTTATTCCAACTTCTTTCAACTCCAACAGGAATGTTGTTTAATTACATGTCTTAATCTTAGTACAGATTCTATGCATTCCATAGTTATTCGTGTGAAACTAAAAAGTAAACTAGCATCACTCTTTAGTTTTCGCCTTCTTCGTTTCGTAGTTGACTAGGGAAATCGGACGGTGGAATTTGACATGCGCACGCTCAGGTGAACCTTGGCAATCTTCGAATGTGTTTAATTTAAATAGTTTGTCCAGAAATTATTTCGTTTCACTTAGTCAAAATCTCTACAAACGGGCGACCGTTCTCAGGTGAGTAGCATGTCAGATTCCTTTTGTGTGGTTGGTTACCAGGGCATACAAAAATTTTCGTGATAAAACCTTTCGACTGCTTAGTGAATTACCGTCAAGTCAGGCACCAGAACAGTCTGATAGCATTTTGACTCGAAATTTGAGAAGTTTTTTGCCGGGAGGTCGGCGGCCAGGGGAGACGCTCCCACCAAATTTGTTTAAGTTCCACTCTCCCTAAAGTTCTCTGTGTCCCCCACCCCCAGTCCCCAAGTGATTGTTTCTCCCCCTCGCAGCAGTCTTGTCCCAGCTCCACCCCCTTCCCCCAAAATAAAATTTTGGAAACCCCCATATCGGCAGTTGGTACCCCCAGTTTTTCGGGAGGGGGGCAGTTCGGCCCCCAAGTCCACCAGTGGGGCGGCGGGTTTCAGTTGTCCGTCACGCCCAGTCAAGTTCTGAAGTTCGAGGTGCGGGTTTAAATTTCTCGAGAGCAATTCAAAATGCATGGGGAGCCCCAGATATCTCCGATGATCCAGGTGTTTGCAGAATGTCAACATCCCCTCTCCGCACCCGAAAAATTCAAAAATTTCGGGGGATTTCGTGTGCTTGGGGGACCGATTTCGAGGGCCTCCCAGTTTGCCTTGCAGTCTCCGGGGGCGGTGGCCGCGCTGGGGTGATTTTTTGACAGTTCAGCCGTTAGAAGGCTCTAATTTTAGAAACAGTTTTGATAAATTTGTTTCACCCTTAATTTGTATTGCTGATAGTACAGCTTTGGTTCGGGGAGCTATGTAGCCGGGGTGTGGTGCTCCTCCCCGGGCGATAGGATGTCAGACCAGTCAACCGTGGGGTGGTCCTCCCACTTCTCGGCCTCAAAGGCTACCTCCGAGCCCTATTGAAATTCAGTCAAATTATGCCCTAGGTGGAGGTACCTTCCCCCAAAGCTCTGGAGCTGTCTACCTCCCTCAGTCTCTCCCTGGTACGGTAGTGTCAGTTTAGCTAAGTCGGGAGTGGGGTTCCTCCCCTCTCAAACTTTTCCTATCCCCAAAATATTGTTGGTAAAAAAGAACTCGAAGGGGGGGGGGTCAGTTTACAATTCGGCTGTTAGTCGAGGTTCTGACTCGTCGGGAGGTAGGGATCCAGTTCCCTCTCCTCTGGCTCCGTCGTACTTCAAGGGAACCAGGCAATTTCTGTGGGCCCCCACCCCAATGCCTCCATGATGTCCTGGCCAAAATTACCATTTTCAGCCGCTGCAGTCAAGGCCTAGGGCCTTAGTTCACTCATTCGGCTCAAAATCTACATCGGGATGATTTAACTGTTCGTCTCCCCCATTCTACACATATGGACGGATTTTGGTTGTCTCGTGAGCAGTTTGGAAATTCAGTCCCAATTCGGGACACTGATTTGGCTAAAGTTGCACAAAAAAGTTGAAAAATCGAGCAATTTTGTCATAAATTCGATTAGTATTACATTAGTTTATCGTGGTATTGTTTGATAAGGTTTGATTAAGTTATATATTTTGGTGGTATTTGAGTTGACCAGAGAGAGTGGAACTTAAACAAATTGGTGGGAGCGTCTCCCCTGGCCGCCGACCTCCCGGCAAAAAACTTCTCAAATTTCGAGTCAAAATGCTATCAGACTGTTCTGGTGCCTGACTTGACGGTAATTCACTAAGCAGTCGAAAGGTTTTATCACGAAAATTTTTGTATGCCTGGTAACCCAACCACACAAAGGAATCTGACATGCTACTCACCTGAGAACGGTCGCCCGTTTGTAGAGATTTTACTAATGAGACAAATAATTTCTGACAAATATTAATAAACACATTCGGAGAATGCAAAGATTCACCTGGGCGTGCGCATATCAAATTCCACCGTCATTTCCACATCACTACGAACAAGAAGGCGAAAGCTAAAGGTGAGCTATTTACTTTGCAATTTCACACGATAACTATGGAATGCATAGAATCTGTGCTAAGATTAAGACAGTAATTAAACAACGTACACTGTTGGAGTGAAAGGAGTTGGAATAACTGCATACCATTTGAGAATGTAAGGAATGCAGATGAGTGCATTCCGTTTGAAGAATGCAGCGAACTACAATTATTTGAGGAATGTAGTATAACTGCATTCCACTGGGAATGGTAGCACTGCATTCCTCAAATAGCCTCAATTATTACTACTACCAGTACATATATAGAGAATGACACTAAACTAGTCCCTGTTATCAATGAAATCATGCTCTGTTCGCTAACGTTGTGACCCCCCCCCCCCCGGCAAATTGGACTCACCACTTTAAACAAATTTGCACTCTATGTTTCTGATCCAAGGATCGGAGCAGACGAACATTGAACCAACTGATAGTGTGTTTTCGAGCTTTAGCATGCAAGCGGTCCGCTAAATTTTTGGAAGTGAGTGGGTCAATTTGTGAGGATCAGCCTTAGCAGGGACAGAGTAATTTTTGCTCTATTACAGAGACTAGATTATGTCAACTCTTATCATTATGTACTTTTGCTACTACAAATGCTAACAAAATAAACAGCTCTTAATACATATATTGGCAACATCGTTATTTCGTTGAGGAGGATGTATTCATGGGAGACTTCAAGCAGTGTTGATTAAGTAAATAGAAATTGTTGAGGAGCTTACGCAGATGTGAGATCTTTATACGATTCTTCAGTAAATTTAACCCCTTGAATTCAAATTTGGTGTGGGTGCATTTGAACACATGTCAGAACAATGTGACAAAAACTTAACATTTAAAAAATTGAATTTTATACCGTTGGAGCGAAACGTATTCCTTGGTTTATTGTATGTAATGCATGAATATCATTGAAATTCTCCAATGTTGCTCTCGTCCAGCTTTAACCAAGAGTACACAATAGATAAGAGTGTGACAGCTCGCAGGCTCTATGTTATCAGCTCTCGAGCCATGCTCTGCACGCTAACGGCCCAGCCACCGGAATTGCGTACCTAGTGGGCCACCTCCAGCAAATCAGTACCCAGTACACAATTGCGTATGCTAACTCTTCTCTACAATAAGCATTCTATCGGTACCCCCCCCCCGGAAATGTGATCCCATCATTCGAGATTGCAAAATGGGTCCCAATAGAATGCTTATTATAGAAAAGAGTGAACATACGCAATTGCGTACTAGGTACTGATTTCCGGGTGGGGGAGAGTATCCCGTTAGCGTGCAGAGCATGGCTCGAGAGCTGATAACATAGAACCTTCAAGCTGTCACACTCTTATCTATTATGTACTCTTGCCTTAACACATGTGCTAGTATGTGTTTGTATGTAACCAAAAGCAGTAGAACCAGCTGTGTTAGTTTTTGAAAAAATGAATCAAATTCTGTTCTTGAAGTTTCATTTACAAAGTCGAGCACAAAACTCTGCCTCATATTTGATGGAAACATAGACATTGAAATAAAAAACAGTACATTAGCTAACTGAGCTAAGAATTTTGGTGTTTGTTCTGTAATTCCAACCAAGACTGGCCCGGCGCTTCTTCTCCGCTCTGGTGCTCATGAATCATACCGTCCATTCGAGCCGTTAACCAGATTTTAGACGAGCCTAGTATGTGCGGGATAGCCAAGAAATATGACCCGACTAAATACAGACGTAATAATTACAAAATGAGCCCTCTAGCTGGGCTAATTGCGGACTATTCCTTGACGCTGCACGTGCACATAGACGCTTCAGAAACATACGCATCTAACTCAATTGTCGGACCTTTAATAAATAGAATACTGAACTCATTTGCATCCAAAATAATTTCCGAATTAGACCGAAAGAAAAAGTTATGTTTCGTGTTGACCATTTAAATAAATTTAAATAAAGTCAGGATGACTTTCTTGCAGTAGCAAACTTAAATTTAAAAGTATAAATAGCATTGCGGCTGAAAAGATAAAGAATATATATCCTCCAATTTCTAAGTATAGAGGCCACGCAGCAAACGAGGTGATAATCCGAAGTCCGGACAGCACAGCATAACACAGGGAGACAGAAAGTGATCCCACCTCAAAGCTGCTAATCTCTGATGGCAGCACGACTAGCAGTGGGAAAAAACTGATCACGCAGATACCGATAATGACAAATGTAAGAGCTCCCGCTGCATCGACCAGGTAGCTGTTCGGACAGTAGCTATTGGCGAGTAGCAATCCTCCCATTACAGTTGTCACTAAAAATGGTTACAACTTTAAGAACCGTCTGTGAACAACTAAGCTGCCTGTATTCAGCAATTTGCTTGTAAATTTTAATATTGATTATAAAAGATTGAAATCAGAATTATCAGAATTGAAGAAAAGTGTCCAGACGGAGATCAAATCACCGAAATTCGGATCTCTTGTAGTGTGTGTTAGTACTGAGTTACTGCGCATAGCGAGATATCTTTCATGTAAGCTAATTTCAACCTTTCGAATTCACATGACACGCTTTTGTTTTACATCCATGTTAGTGACGGGAATTACCGTATACTGTTAAATTTTTGAAATGATAAAAAGCAATACAATAAACAAACTTCGAAATGCCTTGGTGAATATAAGGTAACAGTCACTAAAACTGAAAGTGAAGATGGATTTCAGCTTCTACAGGTTTCATTTACAGTCACTGAAACTAAATCTTTAGCTGAAAGTGTTTTGAAAAAGCTGGCACTGAAGCTAAAACAAGTTACTAAAATAGCTGCATGTGTAATGAAACGATGCAGCTTTAGAGCAAGAGAATATAGACAAACAGCCATTTTACTAATAGATATGTTCCTGTAATAGATTTCATCAAAAGATGATTATAGCAAGAGTTCATAATTCCATTATATATAAGAAGAAGAGTAAGCCACTAGAGGGCTTCTCTTCTTGGCATTGCGTAACGGTGCTCCGACCACAATACGCGAATGTTCCCCCGTTTGGTGGGGGGGTCGACAAGCATACCCCCTCCCCGTTTGGTGGGGGGTATGCAAAAAGGGTCCCCGTTTGGTGGGGGGGTATGCAAAAAGGGTCCCCGTTTGGTGGGGGGGTAGGCAGAAGGGGGTCCCCGTTTGGGGGGGGGTCGCCAAGTCAGGCTGATATTGGCTGAATCTGATTGGCTGTTGGCGACCCCCCAAACGGGGACCCCTTTTGCATACCCACCCACCGAACGGGGACCCCTTTTGCATACACCCCACCAAACGGGGACCTCTCTTTGCTACCCCCCCACCAAACGGGGACCCTTTTGCGAATAGAACAAAAACTACCGTAATCCTCTGCTCTACCCCCCCCACCAAACGGGGAGGGGGTCTCTGCAATCTGATTGGCTGTTGGCTACCCCCCCACCAAACGGGGACCTCTTTTCTGCTACCCCCCCCACCAAACGGAGGGGGGGTATGCTTTGTCGATTTGGTCGACCCCCCCACCAAACGGGGGAACATTCGCGTATTGTGGTCGGAGCACCGTTACGCAATGCCAAGAAGAGGAGCCCTCTAGTGGCTTACTCTTCTTCTTATATATAGTGCAATTATGCACTCTTGATTATAGTGTTATACTCACGGAAAAAGTTTCTGGCTTATAGAATGTTATACAAAGCACAAAAATAAAATGTTTGGAAAGTTTCATTCGATTTCATAGACAGCAGATGAGATGAGACCACAAAATTAATCTTTGAATAAGGACTTCTCGATCAAAAATACCAAACCTGACCCTGTTGAAGAATGTTTCTAGCGAATTTGGTTTTACTTGCTTAAAACCTTTATATTAAGAAGAAAATCTGTTTTTGACATGAGGCTTCTTCTCAAAAAGATAGGATTAAACTTGGCAATTGTCCTAAAAATAATGTCCAAAGCTGAGACTTTTGCTTGCCTGTATGAGCTTTTCAAAACAGATTTGAAATATTGTAGATTTTCTTTTGCTTTTTTTCGCTCTAACATATCTAATCCATATTTATTGCATGGTAAGTAGTAAATTGTAGAAGAATTCAAATTTAGATCTCACGGACAAAGTCCCTTTTAAAGCCCAAGGACCAAACCTAACACTTTAACACATTCGGTTCAAACTAACATAGGTAATCACTATTACAACTGCTTCCTTTGCACTTCAGGCATCTTGCACCTGAATCTGAATATCAACTAGAAGAAGCACTGATAACCCGACTAAACTTAAACCTAGACGGTAACTAAGCTAAACTAGACTATAACTAAACTAAACTAAACTAAACCTAAGCTTACCAACAACGGATAAAGAACCAGTAGCTTGCAGCAGCACTTTTCGTGGCATCATATGAACTATATAGGTTGCCAGCAGACCGCAGACCAGCTCGAATCCCCCCTTAATCGCGGTATAGAGAGATGCTCGATATTGATTGAAACCAGCTTCCATTAGCATTGGTAGGAGCCGAGGGCATCGAATGAGCAGGCAAACGGAGTGGCACCCAGGATACAGGATAAAAATAAAACTCTCCAATGTTTGAGTAACAAGCAAAGGTGTCTGCAAAAGTTTAAGAGATTTTGCGGAACATTTCATTAAATTGTTTGCCTGCTGCGCAGAGCGCTTTCTTTCTTGTTATCCCTAACTAGATTTGGTTAATGATGTACTTTTGGTTAATGGTTAATGGTTAATGGTAAATTACTAATCTTTGCAGTTAGAAGAACTAAAAGATTGAAGTCATTTAGTTTTAGTAGATTATAGTGTAGCATTGTCGGGTGATTAATTCATGGAATGCCTTTTCAATTTGTTGCTTAACTTCAACTATAGAAACTATTTCTTCAGGTTTGCTAGCTGCAAAACCGTGGAAAAATATCTAAATGATAGAATCATCCTGATTCATATAAACTTGTCTTCAAATGTTATACTCTTCTTTTGAAAACTGGTTTCTGATTCAAAATCAAGACAATTGTTTACATTATTGTTTCTACGTGCAAAATATGCCGATCCTGTCTTAAACCACGTAACACACGCTTTTATGCATCCAGCGTGGATTTATGTTGGAGTCATGCTAAAATCGTCCACTGAACAAATTTAAAAGACCTGCTGCGCTGAGGCGCAGCAGGAAAAAGGTTTTGTCAGATGCTCGGATGTCTTCAAAGCTTGCGCGTTTTTGCGCCTCTTTCAGATTGGCCAAATAGATGCTTACTGATTCCTGCAAAAAACTCAAAGCTGAACATAAGTTGTTAAATACTTTGCATAAATATTGGTGTATCGGCAATATTGGCCACATTTAGGTCAAAATTGTACGGTAATGTTTTAATTTTCGATGCATTCATTTTCTATTCAGTTTTCAATTTTCAATGCGGTCAATTTTCAGTCCAATTTTCAATTTTAATCATTTACAACCATTGTTTATAGCATGGATAGGAAAAGTACAATAGGTGGTGTCAAGGCTTTATGATTGTCGAAAGCTTGAATAATTAGGAATGTAATGTCTTTTCATTCTTGGGAATTTTGAACTTTTTGTTAATGGCCTGTACCAGAAAACCCACAGCTGAATCATCCGTTTCATAAAAAATTTAGTTTTAGCCTAAGGGGCACATATCACTTAGCAATAAATATGGACGCGGTTTTTAAATACAACGGCAGAAGCTGCACTGGGAATATTCTTATACTTAAATTGGCGTCAAACTAAAACCGAGACCATTATCCAAAGTTTAGCTTTCCGTATAAACTTTCTGGTGTGCAGTCTTCTGTGTAGAACGCCTTGAATTCGATAGGATTGTTTACTAACATGAAAATGTTCGCTTCCTCCTCTTAACTTTAAGTGAAGGAAACGTTAAAGCTTAATGCTAAAAGTAACAAATTTTTGATATATTTCTAAGCAAAATTCCATGCGTCAGAGTTAACGTTTTGTTGTGCACGTATCCTGAACTGCACAAAACTGCAAATTTCATGTTTGCTGCAGGCATTGACACGGGTGTCACAGTTATTGAGAAATGTGTCCACTGCCAACTCTAGGATTGGCTACTGTCTTTAATGCTAATTTAATGTCATATACAGTAACAATTGAGACTTACCTTGCAAGTCCAAAAAGCTAGGTCGGATTCTTCAGCACTTGCTTGGTCATTTTCTATTAGCAGCAAATATTGAGGAGTCTCTTTAAGTAGAAAAAACATAATGTAGCCCAGCACGGCCAGAACGATATCAAATGCAAGCAAGTAAATCCAGGAATCAGCCGTTCCCAGTACGCCTGGTAACGTCAGTAGTAGTGCTACGATTGTGTATACACAAGTGCTAAAAAAGGAAAGGTCACCAAATAAAACAAATGACTATACCTTTTACCAAGAGTACATATGTATAAGAGTATGACAAGCGCCATACTCTATGCAGTTAGAACAAAAACTATGCTATGTTCGCTATCGACTTACCCCTCCCCCGCCAAATTGACCCCCCTCTCACTCCGCCCCTATATGGGTACGGGGTCCAAACTTTGGTACGCTCACTCGCTCTGTGCTTAAACTCGAAAATAGTGTTGTGCACCGGCCCTGTCTAGACCGGCCTGCCGGCCGGTCTGCCGGTGGCGCCGGCCAAGAACAGGCCGGCCGGAAGGCCGGTGATCAGTCGGCCGGTCAAATACGGGGCAGCGGACTGGCCACTGACAGTTTCTGCAGCTTATCGCCTTAAACTTGCTAAAATTGCGCTGGCCGGACCAAAAAAATTGGGACGATGAACAACACTACTCAAAACACAAGCAGTGCGCAACTGTAATTTGCCGTTTCGAACTTTAGAACACAGACATAACGGTCGAATTTACTGTGCTAACTGAGGCCCTATTTGGGAAGGGGGTAGGCATTCTTCTGGGCAGTCAAAGTAGCAAACAAAATACTGTTCAGTATGGTAACAGACCAAGTAATTTCAAAAAGTGACGACGAATTCATTCATGAATAACTGCAACTTGATACACTACACCATTCCCTAACTTTGTGGTAAGAACTTTAAATAAAAAAAAACCAAAAACTCCATACTTTAGTTTTCATATTTTTGTCCGCAATAAGTCTGATATCTATTCTGGCACGATTTTAACATCGAAGGAACATTTACATGAAAGACTTTATATACTGGGTTAATTAATATTCCCTATACCCCACAGTAACGTACCACGTAGCGTAATAACCTCCTTTAGTACACTTTAAAACTGGTGTACAGTAGGACGGGGATGCCCTACTGTGCATATTTATTTTATTATTTAAAAAGATTCTCCGTCAAAAATTAATCTCAGTTTAAGTATCTCGTTTTTGATAAAAGTCCCCTGTTAATTCATAATTTCTCATTTTAAAATCAAAATTAGTCTTCTCAAAATTGATTGGGTTGGCAAGAGCACGTGATTGAGTGTTCTCTCATTACTGCAAAAAGTTCAGTCAGTCTAGTTTCTTACTTTCAAGTGGGCCGGTAGACTATTTTGAGCTTCGCTTTCGCCCAAAATTTTATGCTCTACTCTGTTCTCTTTTACTATTTTTTAGGTTCTTGAGTGTCTTGGAAATTCGGGTTAGAAGAGTACAAGACCTCTGATCTAGTGATAGGTCAGACAGGAGTTCCCGAGATTATTTAACAAGGGGCTCAGATTTTCTGTATAATCCCCTTATATTTATGCTATTTCTGACAATCTCCTATGCTCAATTCCGGAGTTTATAATTTGTAAGTGTAATTAGCCTCTATTTTGCTAAGCTTCTATTTTCAACTTTTGCCATTTCTTATAAACCCCCCTTTTTCTAATTAACAGTAAATTTAATCTACGGCCACTTGCCCCTGTGTAATTTGGTTAAGTGCTTAGTTTCGTGAAATTGTTTAGTTCGGTAAGGTAACGTCCGTCTAGGGGATTAATTTGGGGTTACACTCTGATCTTTAGGGGTGAACTAGGTAACTAAAAATTATGAGTTGGATATGTAAACTTCCTGAAAAG
>JASAND010020870.1:0-11111 GCA_030248195.1 Trissonchulus latispiculum | reverse complement strand
CATTACAAATTTCTTGCAAGAAATAGTGATTCTATCAAAATTCTGCTTTGTACAATCCACTTCCGTACAATTTAGATCTGAAACAAGAGTTTGGCACAGTATGGCCTCTTAAGGAGGGGGGGTCACTTTTTTGCCGATTTTTCGACCACCTCCGATTTTGCTCATTTTCACATATTTTGTAGTCCCCCTGGGTCCGCGAAACAAGACAAGAGCGTTTTGCGAAATATTGCTTCTATCGTTCTGTACAGGCCCTCAAAAGTGACCTCGACATGTGTTAAACATAGGAAAATGAAAAAGTTAGGTTAAAAAGTTTGTGGCAGAAAAATTTTTCGCTGTATAAGCGTCAGAGCTCTGAAACCTTTTCAGAACCATTAAGGACATATTGTAGAGTGCAGCTATCTCCTCTGAAGCGATTCTGTTGAGTATTGCATTTTTGGCGAATTTTTAAAGTCAGAATTTTGGAAAATCGGCCATTTTTGGACCATGAAAAACAGGACCTACGGTAACCTTTTCCTTGTCATGAACGATTGGCAAAAGCTACAGAAACGGACAATAGATGGCTGCACTCTACGCATAAAACCACGTCTTATGAAAGTGCTTGCATTTTTCTATCATCTACAGTAAGGTCAAAAAACTTGCCACAAAAACAGCAAATTTTGCTAAAATTGGCCATTTTTCATAATTTTCACATTCTTTTGATAATTTCACACCCATTATATGGTAAAAATCACCAAACATGGCAGATTAAATAATATATCCATGTCTGTCACATAATGTGGCCAAAACAAATGCGTCAATCTTGAACATGACTGCTGTGGCGGCACCTATGATCTTTATAGGTGAAAAATGTCAATTTGAAAATTTTTCCAAATGTAGACAAATTGGGTATCAATCGATAGCTAATGGAACGAGGAGCAACTTTTCTCATAGAACCATGGGTCTAAAATGTTGTCTGTGCAAGATAAAACGAGTTAAAGTTATACTGGGCAGTCCTGCAAGGTTAGGTCAGTGCAGCACTCAAGCATGCATTATGAAAGCCTGGATAGCTGGCCTTGAGCTACGTCTGCACTTAAATATTACCTTAGTAAAGGCTTTAATTTGGTGTATCGGTTAACCCTGTTTTCGGTCGCGTTTGGTCTCCACCTGACCTTGCAGGGCTCATCACCGGAATTTTCAAGTTTTCCGGCTTTGAAACTGAATAACTCTGTTACAGTTTGATTTCGAACGCTAATATTCTAAGTTATTTTTGAGAAGGTATGGGGGCATATTATGTGTGAAAATGAGCGAAATCCGTGACTATAGATTTTTGACCAAAGTGACCCCCCCCCCCCTTAAAAACGAATAGGCTCCCATTGCGCAATTAAGACGATTTCGTAGTTCACTATTAACACATTCAGTTCAATATTAATCTGACTAGGCAATGGTTAGGTTTAGGACCTCTCGTTTTCCGGGTCTTGAACGAGGAAGGTAACAATTTCCTGTTTTAATAGGTGTCGAGCAAATAGCAAGTAGGATGTTACACACATTTGATAAATTTGCGTTTATTAGAAGGTGGTTCTTTGTAATCTATCCATATTGTGTACGCAACTAGGTGTTGTACTAACTATTTCAGGTATGCTGTTAATTTCTGCATAATATTACTTAATTCCTTCATTTTGGTACCCATTGTTGCCATTTTGGATGATTACTACGAATTTGGGTTTAATACAAATGGTGTTTTGGTCAATCTGATTTTACTGCCTGACCGCCCTTTGTAACCGCTAATCTTGCCAATTCTGGCCACTGAGAAGGGCATGAACATAAACTACTGCTTGAACCCAAATATAATTTGAACATGAACTAGACTAGACTAGGCAGAACTGCGTTGACAGGCGGAAAATGGCAGTAATGACACAGCTATTTGTTTAAAACAGACGAAATGACACATAGTATAAAAAGCTATAACCAGTGTTAATGTTACAGGAGATTACTGCAATTTTCATGCGAAAGATTCCAGAATTCGTGAAGTTTAGACCAAAATGTGCTAACTAGTGCAGCATTATCATTCGCGGGATTCCCTTTGTGCGATTCGTCCGCCCTCTTAACAAAGAGTGACTTACGTGGACGAATCGAGGATATCCCGTTACAGACTTGTTAATTCCAAGCTAACTGTCTGGAACTTAACTCAGAATTAAAGGGCGGAACGACTGCAGGTAATTCGACCGGGCCTAATCTAAGAATTTATCCTACTTACCTACCTAACTAATAAACTAACCTTACCGACTACGATCACGAGAACGGCTAACAAGAATTATTTACCGGCATAAAATGTTACGGCATACGAAATATGGAAATACAGGACCACGGTAAAGATACACCTGACTCGCACTACAGACTTCGATAACACTCAACTGGTAGATCAGATCTGAGCGGATCAATTTAGCTGACAGACTAAGGTTGCACACAACAGTAACAATTAGTTTTAGTGTTTGTTTTTAAGATTAAGTTGCAACACTTTAATTTAGTTGATTCTCAACATCCTCCCCTGGATAGAAAAATTTTAGCGCCTGCTAAAATACAAAGATGGAGAAAAGATGCTACCGTAATTCAATAGTTGAAAGTTAAAAAGAATTTCAAAGGTAAACATAGATCTCACACAATTCCCATGAGACCAGTTATAAGGCACGTATCCTGGCACGTTTACCATGGTTACAACAAAGAAACCACAAATAGAAGTTAAGGAAAATTAAAGGTTGGAAATGCAAGTGGAAGTCATAGACAGACGAAGTATAGCGAAACACAGGGAGAATAAAATAAACGAAACAATACAGTAAGTAGTTGCAACCAAACTAGGTATAGCGAAAAGAAGTAATTAGAAAATAGAAAAGAAAGAACGACCCACATAAAAAAGGTAATATACCCAAATACCACTATGAATAGAAAACCAGACAAAGTAGAAATACAACTATTACTCACACATTCACTGTACAGTTTCACAAACACACTCACAAACAAACAAACCAAACACACATTATATCAATTTCTAAAGCAAACAATAAAAAATTTTTGCGACTATCAATGCTATACATGAGAAAGAAAACTAGCTAAACTAGAAACAGTTCACAGAATCCTAGCTAACAAATACAAGATTCGCAAATACTAAACGTAGATAGGTAGATAACCACAACATTCAATATCCTAACTAAGCTATACAACAAAAATCATCCTATACACGACAAACAAATAATCAATGCAAATAAAATGAGGTAAAAGACTATTGCAAACAAAGACAATTTTGCATCTATTGTAAACCGTTTTTAACCTAAAGTTTGAAAGATCTGGACCTTCCACCGCCCCATAAAAAATAAAGATCACCTGATCTTTCCCAGGAAACCAGAGAAAATAAGTATATGTATATATAGCTACCAAAATTAAAGCACACACATATATAGGGGGAAAATATAGGAAAAGGGTTACATAACTAGACGAAGCAAAAATTACGAACGAATCATACAGAAAAGAATATATATGGCAAAAAGAAAAAACTGTACATGGCATAGAAATAAAGCACAACATTATGACTGTAAACAATGGCAAAGTTACAAGGCATAATACCGGCAAAAATTAAGGCATAAATGATTAGAAATAATGATTAAGAAAAACACACAAACATAAACATATGCATATAATGAGCAACAAAATTAAAGTAAATGTTGTCAATAATTTGTATCGTCGTCGCTGTTGTTGTTGTTGTTGTTGTTGTTGTTGTTGTTGTCGAATTTAATTAAATTTTTAGGTGATGGTCTTCTGGTACCATCGTAGGATGAGTTCAAACCCGTATGAAGTCTCCTTCTGGATCGGAGCTGTATCTTCAGAAGACATCGAATTTAGTTGCTGTAGCCGTCGTTGTAGTCGAATTAAAAAACACATAAACATTTATAATATATTGGCTATACAGAGCCGACAGTGCAATCAAAAGATAGAAAAGAGAAAGAAGATCTAGGAGCGAAAGTCAAAGAATAAGAACTCTAGAAAGAAAAAATCTTTGAGAAGATAAAGAGAAAATAGAAGAAAATGTCATTTTATACAGATTGACTAGTAATTCACTCGAAATAGACTAAAAAAATTTCTACAGAACATTTATATATAAGACCCTTAAAGCTCCGAGCTGCGCTGGTTACGTGATTAACATAGAAAACAACAACATACAAGAAAACATATTTACACGTTCAATGGCACTAGCTGAAAACAAGAATTAACCGATGTAGCTAACCGTAATGATTAAACAACCGTACGTAAACAACCAAAACAATAAGTAAACAGTATAAGTAATAAGGAAAACAAAGTAAGAACACAAGTATTTTTGGGTTTTTCGAATATGGCTTTTTAGGATTTTCTGAATATGCATAACGAACGTCAAACACAAAATTAACCACTAACTATCAATCAACTATCAATACTGTACATGTTTATATGAATACGACAAAAATACGAACAAAACAACTATACAGACTAAAGAACACTGATTAATAGGCTATCATACAAAATTACTACAGATTAATATGATCACAAAAACCAATACTACGCGTATTTCAACTCCGCTTAAGATTCCGTAAATTTACGCCCGTTAGGTCCTCCTCGTTTAAAATATCGGCAAAAAGTCCAAAATAAGTCTTCCGTCTAAAACATCATAAGGCTTTCAAAATCGTTACTCCGCAAACTACATTTTGCCTCGAAAAAGTCACTTGATACTTCGTCGCGAAATTCTTGAACAAGACCGTTAATAAGCCAACTATTAATCCGTTTTAACTCCGTTTTACAAACTTGAACGTCACTTTTATATTCCGCGCACGCTACTGGTTAATGCTCCGTTAAAGAGATGCCAAAATTAGTATTTGAATTTGAGTTGGATGGGTCACAGTTTAATCTAGAAATGCGAGCCAAAAAGTTCGCACTCAGCCAAACCTATGACCCTATTACGTAGATTGTCCGGAAAACAATTCACCAACGTAGATAGGAATATAAAACACAACCAAGTTTAAATTAAGTCACAGTTTGGATTACGTCAAGGTCATGAGTCGTCAATCTTGAGACTGTACGTATATGATTAAAGATAAAAATAGTAAACAATCGTAATTCCACTAGTTTCAGAAGTCAAAGTTGTCATTTCATTAAGTTAAATGAGAATAAATATTAAGATTAAAGTAAAAAAGTGGGTTACCAACTTAACAAACCAACTGCTGGTCCGATTCTATAGTCACCATATCAATTCCAAATGGTTGTCATTTGTAAAGAATTCTGGGAATCGTTGTAATGAATGGCCATAGTAAAAGTAGCCAACCATACTGAGAAACAAGGGCGTGATCGAGTCCTTAAACACACAAAAAATACACAATGCAACTTCATGTATAATAACCACAAATCAAAAATAACCAAAGTCAATACGTACAAAGTACCTTGATCAAATGTCGTCGAACAAATAATCTAGGAAGAGTCTAGTCGCAATCAGCTGCTTAATTCGTTCAAATAATCAAATACCAATTCGCCTCAAACCGCTGTCGAAGTTCACAATAAATGAGGCACAATGCTATTGCTTGACATTGCGTACTCGCTGAGAAGAGTCAATGCCAATTGAATACCGATTCGAAGCACTAAAACCAAATACGTAAACCAAACAAACCATTAAGCCTAGTCAACCGTACTAGCATTTAGTCAAAAACGTAGCTCTGGATAGGCTTGGCAAACTTATTTATTCGTTCAATCATCCATTGACACTACTATCCATGCCAAATCAATATAGCATCTCTATCTTCTTTGATCCTGGTTAATTGATCCATCGCCGTTATCATTCCATCAGGATGTCAAATCATGGTGTAAAAATGTAGTTGTCGCCTGTTCTACTAATAAAATGGACTTGACTAATTTTCTGCAGGTTCACAATCGGTAGTGTACGCCTACAGCTCCTCCTGCCTAACTTCGTAAACCTAGTTAAAACTAATGAAATTAACACGATACTTTAATCTTGATTTTACACGAAATTACTAAAAACATTTTCATAAAAACGTACAAAATCACTTAACCAAATATTCAGAATCAACCAATAAAACCATACAAAATTATCGAAAAGATCTCAGCTGCCACTACAATATATTGGGACCCGAACACCCGACCAACTAATGATAGCTTCTAACCAAGAGTGACAACTCTAACTTTATATATAGTCACACCATCTTTATAAACGACCGAAGTAGCTAAGTTCCAAATAGTTTAATCATTCATAAAACAACTTCTGTCGAAACGGCTATGTGGGAGAGCACAGCTAATAAGAGCAATCCTAGGCCACGTTAAAACTAAACGACTTGTCTTTAATAATACATAAGCCAAGTGAAATGGTAAACAACAAAGATTGGCAAAATAGAAAAGAAATATGCAAATTAAGAAAGTTTTAGACAAGGAAGTAATAATTGCAGAATATGCAAATTAGTTTTCCGTGGCATAGTTCAGTCTGTCTTCTGCTGTCGAGCGGAAGTCTCGACACACTCCCTAGCGGCAAGGTTTCGGAACATCCGTCTGGCGGCTTCGGCAGACTGTGGGAGTGGTATCGTCTCCGGGACAGGCTCTGCAGTTGGATCATCATTCGACGATGGATCAATCTCTGAAGGCACGGCGTCATGCATCTCAATTGGGTAGAGCAGTCGGACGGGACACTCCAATAGCTTTTCTGAGGGTAGGCGCACCACGGCAGAACGAATATTTCTATCTTGGCCTGGAATCGCTGCATGAATAGAACCAAGTTGCCATTGGCCACGAGGAAGATTGTCCTTGAGCAAAACAACGTCGCCAGCTTTGGGAATTCGATCAATGGATCCTCGGTCCTTTTTGATAGACCATTTATCTGAAGATATTCGTTTCGCCACGAAATCCAAAACTGATCAAGCAATTTCTGACCCTTTTTCCAGCTATCGAGCAACTGCTTCGATGATTCCACTCTAGGAATGTAGTCGGCATCTTCCAGGTCATTTGCTGACGGAAAACCTAAAACAGGGCTTCCGGAAAGGAAATGACAAGGAGTTAAGACTGGCTCATTTGGCTCGTTGCTCACATAGACAAGCGGTCTTGAATTCAGGATAGCTTCGACTTCGGTTAGAACAGTTTCCAATTGGACATATGTCAAAGCTGCTGACTGGATGTTTTTCCGGAGACATCGTTTCACCGATCCAACCAATCGCTCATAGAAACCACCCATCCATGGAGACAACGCTGTGATAAACTGCCATTGAATTCTGTTATCGCCAACATAGTCCAAAACGGACTTGCAGCGAACTGATTCAGTCCACAGGCGTTCCAGACTTGATTTAGTAAGCTTAAAATGCTTCGCGTTGTCCGAAGTCACCTTCAAGGGCCTCCCCCTACGAGAAACAAATCGACGAAAAACAACAAAAACTGTTGTGCAGTCAAATCTTCAACTAGTTCAAGATGGATCGCTCGGACAACAGCACAGGTGAATAGGCATACCCATACCTTCTTTCGTTGTTCATTGACTTTGATATAGAGCGGGCCAAGATAGTCTACTCCAGTGTAAGAGAAAGGGCGGCACTGCTCTACTCGGAAGCTAGGCAGTGGAGGTGGGCAAAGAGGCTTATAAGAGCCACCTTCCCATCTGCGGCATATGCGACAAAGTTTCAATATGCGCTTCACCTCTTGGCGTCCATGTGGAACCCAATATTCTTGTCGAAGCTCTGACAAGGTATGCTGAAAACCAGCATGTCCGAGCAGACTATGATAAGCAGTTTGGTGAAAAGGTGTTTTCTGGGCACCAGCATAGGAAATTTCGCGTCATGCCTTAGATCGGAATTTGTCAAACGTCCTCTTAGCCGGATTAATCTATCTTCGTCAAGAACGAGATTGAGTTGAGCGACCATGCTATGGTGCTTCTTTGTAGTCAAAGCTACAATAACATCAGGGAACGCTTCAGCTTGAATAGTTCTTGTCCAATACACTTTGCTAGTTGCAATCTCTTCCGCTGTCAACGACGCAGAAGCTGGTCGTTGTTTACGGTAGCTACTGATGAATCGGAAAATCCATGCTGTGACTCGAAGAAGTCGAGAAAGGGTAGAATACTTGTTCATATCCAAAAGGGGAGATGTTGCGACTGTGGTTGCGAGTGATGGCGACGGATCGGTCAAATTCTCTGAATAACAGTCTGGCTCGACCAAAGTATCAATTGGCCAGCTATCTTCGTTGCTAGAAAGCCAATCAGGACCGTTCCACCACAAAGTATTAGAATAAAGATTTGTGATAGCAGCTCCTCTAGTCGGAATGTCTGCAGGATTATCAGCTGTGGGAACATATCGAAATTCAGAAATAGCAGCAGCACGTATTTCTCGAAGGCGATTCTCTACAAATACTGGCATAAGTTTTCGGGTCTTAATCCAGTGTCAAAACACAAAACACATTTTGAGTCTGTCCAGAGTACTTGCTTCACAAACTGAAGCCGAGACTCTTTCGAGACAAATGACATTGCTCTCACTCCAATCAAAGTAGCCAATAACTCTAGACGAGGTAACGAAATTGGCTTCAAAGGAGCAAGTCTAGTTTTGCTGAAAATTAGTCGCGCTTTCACAGCTGTATTTCCAAAACGGAAATAAATGCAAGCGGCATATGCCTTAGCCGATGCATCAACAAAACAATGCAGTTCGACCTGATCTTTGTTCTGATGACAAATGCCCCCACCACCACCCCAAATCCCCCACGAAAATGACAAATTTTGGCGACCCCCCCTACATTTTCAGATTTTTGCAACCCCCCCCCCACCCATTTTACCAAAACACCCCCAAAAATTTCTGGGGGGCCCCGCCCCCCCCCCCCCAGGGGGGGGGGGTAGTCACGCCGACGGCGCGAAAAATTGGCCAAAAATCGGGTATTTTTAGGGTACATTTTGCAAAATTTTTCAAAAATGTTCAAATTTTTGCCTTAAAGTGTTCATTAGTGCGTGAAATACACGTTTTCAACAGTTTTATGGACTTTCTAACCTAATATTGGCCTTATTTTGTAGTTAGAAACAAGTTGGCAACCAAGTTTTCGAGTTTAAAACCCCTGTCTAATGTTAAAATTAGTTAATGGTTAAATGTTGTTTCGCATTAGCAATGGCTGAAAATGAGATTTTTGGCATAAACATAGGAAAAATTTTTGGGGGAGGTTTGGGGGGGTCTTGGGGGGGGGTTTGGGGGAGGTCTAAAAAGGGGGCCCTCCCCCAACATTTGGGGGGAGGGCCCCCCCCCCCAACCCTAATCCCCGTTACACCTATGAGGGGGGCCCGGGCATAGGTGAACTAGGCTACAGTTTGTCCCCTGTGAGACCCCCCCCCACGAGAAGGCCAGACCCACCACCCCCCATACCCGACCTCGACTACTCCCCCCCCCCCAAGCCGAGCTCAGACCCCCCCCCTCCCATAGGTGTGGCTGGCGAAAAAAGTGGTGGTGGGGGTTTGAAAAAAAGTAGGGAGGGGTTTAGCGAAAAATGGGGTGGGGGGTCGAGAAAGTCGATTTGGGGGGAGGGGTAAGAAAAATTTTCGAGGGGGGGTCGGCGAAAAATCGGTTTTTCGTTAAAAAACCGAAAAATTTTCTTAATTTTCAGGTATTTTTAGCGATTTTTAAGGTAGTTAAGCGAATTTTTTTCGCTACTTTTTTGAAAATTTTTAATTTTTTCGCTAAAATTTTGCAAAAATTCAGGTAGGGGGTTGAAAACTTTTAGGGGGGGGCCGGCCGAAGGCCGATTTGGGGGGGGGGTAGAAAAAATTTTTTAGGAGGGAGGGTCTGCGGACCCCTCCATTTCAGTGGCGGATCCAGGATTTTGAAAAGGAGGGGGCCCGCTTAAAAAATGTTTCGGCAGGGTAACCAAATTCTTCCGGGGGGGGGGGGGGGTAAAAATTTACTTTTTCCAGGAACAAAATATTTTTACAAAAACAATAATATTGTGTATGGAAGGATTAGTTGCCAATTGGAAAACAGCTATATATATACCGTGAGCGAAGCCAAGCATGGAGAATTGACACAAGCACACGGGGGTCTGGGGGCCGAAGTTGAAGAATTTTTGAAATTGGAAAAAATCCGTCATGCAAACTTTTGAAAAGATTGAATAAATAAAATAGAGGTGTATATAGGCAATATATATAGTAACTTATGAAATGATAAACTTGCAGTAAAATAGTATATGCATATATATATTAGTGATGTGCGCCGACCAATTTGCCCGCTCCGGAGCTCCGGCCGGAGCGGGCTGTCGGAGCACCGGAGCTCCGGAGCTCCGGAGCTCCGCGGAGCTCCGACTGCTAGTGGAGGCAAAATTGTAAAAATTTTGCTTAAGCTGAAAACTGCTTGTTTATTCAATAAAAAGCATGCCTACTCACTATGTATACTTTTATCGCTTAACTGTTTATTTTTAGATGCTGATTTCTTTGCTGCATATGAGTTAGCTGTATGTTTGATCTGAAATAAGTTCAGCTTTTGACCATAGTTCACAGAATTTTTGGGTTAATTGATTGCGCATAATGTTGTGTTTACATAAAAGCCCATGTTAGTTTACACTGCAGTTTATTCAAAAGTTTCACTTTTTTCAAGATTTGGGAAATTTAAATTTTATACATATTCCACATCCACATGAAATACTCAATATTTCTTGCAGCAATTTCATCAAATGTATACCAAACTTTTCAAATTCATGCACGAAATATTGCAAATTTGACAGAAGTGGACCAGATTTCATTTAACCACTACGTATTTAACTTATCATGAGGATGTATATGATCAAGTTTAAATACTATATAAATTTATTGAAATCAGAATTTCAATCGGAAAGATATATTAGAAAAGACAGGTTTGATGAAAGCAAAGAAAACAGATGCAGATTTTGAAAGTTTACATGGAATAGATTTAACGGAAATGTAATATTTAATTGAATAATTAATAACAAGTGCGAAATTTAAACGTTTTACGGAATTAATTCTTAAATGTATATATTAGAGTTGTATTTAATTTTTCTTTTATTCAGAAAATGAAAAAGTTTAACTTGTCTCCAGAAAAAAGATGTCTTGAGAAGTACAAGAACGCAGCCTTGAGAAAACTGAAACATTT
>JASAND010020868.1:0-27550 GCA_030248195.1 Trissonchulus latispiculum | reverse complement strand
TGGAACTTTTCGTAGGTCTGATTTGGTGCTTTCTTTCTGTGTTAGTCTATTATGCCAAAAGTCTTCCAAGCGGAAGGTGGTGCAGTGGATTAAGCAGGCGCTGGGGAACTATGGCGGTTTGAGCCCATCTGCGGAAAGGTTCTTGTTTACCAACGCTCGGATCGTAGCAAAAGCGGACCAGTAAGTTCTCTTCAAGCGGATACACTTTTGAAACCTTTACATGTTTGACCTTGGTGTCTTGAATTTGGGCTTGACGGACTGTAGATCGCCAGGTATTTTAGGCCCTTCCATGATAATTGATTCGGATAATTCATCAACAGGTACATCTTGAAAGGAAACAAATGGCGTTTCAGCGGTTCTGCGTCACATACAGACCTGAATTCTGGCGTGCCGCATTTGGTGCAACGGCCGTGCCAGGTACTTTATAAATTTACTGCTCTAGTGTTAGTGATTTGTCATCTAGGCAGAGCAACACGTGTCCTCGCCTATCATAGTACTCAATTGCATCATCAATATGACGAAAGATGTGCTCCATAGATCACATGGCAATGTCAAAATTGGCCCCACTAATCTCCAAAAAGGACACACCCCCCGATTTAATACACTTAGACTCCTCTCCAATAGAGACATTTTTGAACATTTTTACCTGTTCATTGCCGGAAACATTGGAAACTACACTAATGGCACAAACTTTGTGATGGTGCAAGTAGCTGACTTTTGGGGTATTGCGTGGCATTTTAGCGTCTGTGACTAAGAAACTTTCGCAATCATAAATGGCAAAATTTTCAGTAAGAGTGCTAAAGGTTTGGTCAAAGTCAAAGTCAATTCCAAAATCCGACAGCTGCACAAGAATATGTTGTTTAATTTGGTAACGTCCAGTGTGATAGATTACGTCTGGTGTGCGACAGACATGCCTAGCCCTCATGAATTCAAAAGTGAAAAGCCTTTCGCACTGGTTGCACTTTATGCACTTTAGAAAAGAATTTAGGATCAGGAATAGCAGAAAAGTGAGATTTCCAAAGCAGTAAGTTTACTCTTCGAGGCAGTTTGTGCAAAGACTATTGGCCAGCAGGTGAACGAATCAACTTTTTTCTTAGACCAGTTTCATCACACGTGTACACAAAAATTTGACAGTTTGCCACGTTTTCTATATTGCTCAACTCGTGCAACTGCACGCCGTCTCTGTACCCACGAGCAGCGACGCCAGGAAAAATTGTGAAATACTGCCGCTGCAGCTTTCGAGCCGCACGTTTCGATCTGTCTATGCGCTTAGTGCGAGGCACTGTCAAAAACAAAGCCCTTCAGAGTCGGCCTTTGGACAACAAACAACCTTTCGACCCATGGCATTTCGGTAGACTGGTGGCAGCAGAGACTTTACAGACTCTGCAGCTGTGCTACCGCGTAGACCGTATCCTAGAGGGAAGACAATTGCAGAAACATTGGTAGCCATTTCAAAGCACCACTCGCTAGACTCTTTTTCTTTTGAAGCATAGTTTTCCTCTAAATTTCCAAGTTTTGTAAGGGCTGCTTTCAACTTTTGCAAACAACTTTTGCGTGAAATTAAAAACGGCTTTGAAAGAACCTGGGTATTTTCTGAAGGATAGAAATAGCGATAGGCTGATGTTTTGTTACTTCGCAAAACAAATCCCAGCTGGAAATTTATTTTAAAAGCAGTGCCAACTTTTCTGTAGACCTTGTCTACAATTTCAGTCAAAGAGTCGGGGGTGAAATCCCGCACAGAAAAGTTATAAACACGTCTGCTAAAGTCACCGGCTTCATATTCGCTATTTCAGGCGCGTAGTCTTCCAACATTTGATCCAGCTCGTTCTGATTTGGTTCCTGTCCACCGCCAACTTGACCTGAAAAGGCAACATAAATTAAGAACCCACAGTCCGGGAGGGGGGGCGGTTGGTCCGTCGCGCACATGAGCGGGGCCTCGACCCCGCTCTTACTCTTAGTCTAACCTAGCAAAGGCAAGGCAACTATTAGCATAGCTCACCATTCTTCAGCAATCGCAGTGTCTGAAACACACTGCCCGATGGATGCGCGCGGTCAAAGGATAGAGACTGACTCCGCGCTAGTTTGATTTCTCCAGACGCCTGGACCACCGACCTGTCACCCACAGGAACGCAGACGGACCTTCCTATAAAACATAACAAAGAAACTGTACTTGGCAAAGCAGCGCAAGAGTAACCACTTTATTGCTTTTGTATAGACGGATAATTAATTGCAAATCACCGGGCTCATGGCCGTTTAAACCACTTGAGACTGCGCTCTGATACTTTCAAACGGTATTAGTAGCAAGTTGAGGCTGCGCTCTGATAGCTTTGAGAAACCAATGAAAGTATAATTTATGTAAGAGTCTATTACTTTTACTCAACGGTCTTTGACTGTCCGACCATGATGGCTGTTGCAAGATTAATGGCTCCGTCTGCTTCGACGACAGACTGCTGGTTGTTGCCTCTTGCTGATTGTATACTGCAATAAAAGAGTAACAACATAGTTGTCTAAAACAGCAAAGCTGCAATGCTTAAGTGTAGCTCACGGCTTCATAAAGTTTTTTGTAAGTTTTCTAGTTGGACTCAGTTTGATTGGGTTCCTGTAGTAGCGGCTGTTGCACGGTCCTGGATACGAAACTGCGGATGTCTACTGCTCTTTGACCAGTCGCAGCTAAAACAAAACAAACAAAATTAAGAAACCTGTCTGGTAGAGGCAGTAACTGATTGCAATGGTGACCCTGTGCTGCTATTAGCGACATCCAACCAACACACTTACAACTTGCAGTGAACAGTGACTCGAACAGCAACAGGTTCTGGTTTGCATCTGAATGGCTGCTGAGGCAATAGCTTTGGACGGCTCTGAACGACTGGAATCCTTCCTGGCAGACAAGGCACCGACATGTTTCTCATTAAGCTGAGTTAGTTGATTGATACCCAGCCTGAGCCAACCCCGGTTCGTGTCCTTAATTAATTTATCCTTGTCTTAGTAGCCCCTCACAGCGAAATACAGGTAGACTGAAGCATAGTCGACACCGGTTGTAGAATTTTTCAGTGTCACAACCTCTCCAACAAATCCACCCTTGGTGAATTCTACGAGATCGGCTTCCGACACAGAGCGAGAGCTATCTGCACCATCCATCCTGGAAGTAAAAGCAGAAAAAACTTATTTCCAAACTTGGCTGACTGTGAAAGCTGAGTAAAGAGAACTACAGAAAAACAATTGCACTTCTACAGACAACCAAGTTTGCTTGCACTTTACGCACTTTAAAAAAACCCCACTTTTTAAACTGCTCCTGATCCAAAATAAAAGTTTACTAAAAAGTGCCAATTTAAAATCACTTGCACGCTGCACCTAGTCGACCTACAATATGCGGTCTAATTGCTTTTAGATCGTCAGCAATACGACGTCTTCATCGAAATGATATTCTTGTAGGTGTTCATTTAAATTGGAAGCTGTCAAAAACATGTACTGAGAGCAGCAAAGCCGGCAACAAACAGCGTTCCAGTAAGCGAGTGCAATAACAAATTTTGTGGATTCTTCTAGATCCATAAGTGAACGCATGACTGGTCAAAACGAATTTTTTAAATCTAACTGGTGCGCAACTCTGGAGAAACCTTCCCGCAATCAATCACATATCTAGAACACTGATGTCGCGGATGGCCTGGGCGCCCACAACTTTTACATATGGCTTCAAATATGAACAAATCCAGGAAATTGACAGAAACTTTCCAGCTTTGACCAAAAACATGGTAAAAAAGGGTCCTATAGCTGGCCACAAACTGGGCCCCCGAGTAGCTAGCGAAAAATTAATAAATACCCTGACTGCTTTTACATAGGCAAAAACTTTATCTCCGCCCGACTGAGAAACTGTTGTCTTAACCCCCTCTAGATAGCGTTATAATTTCTTTGAAATGAGCATACACGTTTGTGGGGGGGTCAGCCGTTAGCGAACATAGCATGTACCCGCAGCTGATAACAGAGAAACTGCCAGCTGTCACACTCTTATCTATTAGGTACTCTTGTTATTACTTAATAATCATCATTCCGTTTTTCTCACTTTCTTAAACACTGTTCAATTCTTATGTGATTAAGCGAAGTTCGACTTTCGTTCGAAGCGTATTCGAATTTCATCGAAGCAGTCCTAGAAATACACACAGGGAAACATGTGCAGTGCTTGTAGGTCTCTCACATCTTTATTGGTTGCTTCAGGGTTACGGTAGCTGCCAAAACAAACTCAAAACAGATAACGTCAATGATAATTATACTTAACTTTGCTTGAATAGTTATTCACTCATTGGGTTTAAAGGTTAAACATGATTTGTTAAATGTAGTAAAAATGAATATTTTTCTTTTCTATTCTATGGTTTACATTAATTTTATGATTCAACGTTTATGCTTTTTACGGTTCTCTTCCTTCGCCATTTGATATAAAACAAGAGCGCTCGTACACTGTTTTAACATAAAGGCTTGAATAAGGAGCAAGAATTTTTAACGAATTTATCACAAGAATATTATCACAACGACCAGAATCAAGCTTAATTTACCGAATGATAGCTATAATCAACAATAGTCACACATAGATATTATTGTGCCAAAGGCGATGACAAATGCAGTATTAGTGTATCCATTAATTCTTGGCTAGTATTTAACAGACTAACACCAGGGATTTGCAATAGAAAGGTTCAATAGCACACATCATGAATTAGTCCTCGTACTACTAATTATTCTTTGACATCACGCTATAAACTAGATAACACGTAAACACCACAAACCTTGTTTTCCGTGGCTCGTGAGGTATTTTTGAGAAAGCAGGAAGAGTAGCCAAACGATAGCTCACGTTCACAACTCACCGTGCCAGTGTACTTTCACAGCCTGAAGTAAAAATAAAACATAAGCTATTGTATTCAAATTTTATAGCTTGAAATAAATTCAAGCAGCAATAGGTCTATCAAGCTAGTTAAATTTACTACTGTAAACGCTTCTGATGCATGTAGTTGCTAAATGATGAGTTCAGAAACTTTTGTTTCACTATGACAAAAGCAGCATAGCATACATTCGAGATTTGTTTGCCAAGTCTGTTCCCTTGACTTCACAATCGAACTTTTAAACCATAATTTATATAATTAAAAAAACTAGACAATAACCAAATTCTATTGTGATTTCAAGTAGGCATATCGGAATAGGACACACATAAAACTTACTACAGTAAACTACAACAAAGGGCAAATAAATAAATCCAGCCCGTCTGTCAAATAAAGCCTAAAATGCTTTTGCTCTAGACTCCAGCACAAAGCCAAGGCTCAGGAACCAGCACTTTTGCCTGTGTTATAACAAACGCTTGCATGAACAGCACCTCTTATACACGTAACAGCGGTACAGGCTTCTGTAAGCTCTGCATTAGGATAGATGCAGACTGTTTTTAAAACAATTTGAAGTTATTTTAGACCAGTAACCCCCTCACTAACTTCTGTGTTAGACAGTTGTATAGTGCAGTCAACGCCTTTACATTACAAAATAAAGGAGCTCCTGAAGCTTTTAACTATTCTTTACTTAAACATAAATTGATACATTTAAGTTTATCATTAAACATGCAATTCTAGCCTGTGTATATTTTCAGTTTTGTGGTTGCAGGAAAAATATTCAGCTACAAAACTTGCCTTTTACCTGTTGGAAGTGGAATTAATATTAGGGCTTGTTCTCAACTCTGAACCTTCAACCTTTTGGAGTAGAGGAAATTTCTAGCATTAAACAACTTCTGGAAAGCCACTGAATTAGTGAGCTCAAATACACTCTGTAATCTGCATGCCAAAGCTTGAGAAGCGAAATGCCATTTTAAATAAAGCCGCTGACCGATATTCATCAGCAAGTAAATTGGCTAAATTTTAATCAACAGTTAAAGACAAAAATGCAAAACGAACCGTTCTTGCTGGCCAATCAGCAAAATTTGACGGCAGGCAAACAGAAAAAATGCCAAACATTAAGAGCATACGGTAGAAATAATATGACACGCATATTTATACTACCATAACTAGTGTGACTGTGTTTAAATTGTAACATAATCCGAGTTCAAGAATTTGTTTTTGTACCCTGCAGCAATCATAACCCATTTTGTGAACTGTTACGACGGCCTTTACTGTGATTTATTAACTCGTTATAAAACGTACTATCAAAACTATGGAGCCAGATTCAACCATTTAGATAAATTTTTACAAAAACATGTCGCCCAAATAGATGACAGATTCAGTTTTTGCTACAGCCTAATCAGACCCTGTAACAATGTGGTCTACATAGCAAAGGAAGCAAAGCAATCACCTTTTCTTGTTTAATTCTGAATTAATGACGTATTTAATTCAGTGCATAAACTCCAGTACATAAAAATTTATTTTGTTTTAAATATTGAATTTTATCAATTATACTTCATTTAAGAGTTTAAATTAGTTAATTATAAATGACATTTAGACACCTTATGTAGCTCTAGATTTATTTGTTTGAGATTACATGCATATAAGCCTTCAATTAAAAGATATTTGAACACCAACAAACCAATTATTCACTGGTTTGTTGGTGTTCAAATATCTCAAATGCAGACAGTGTTGTCTAATGTATATATAGCAACAGTGGACCTGCTTTAACACCTATACAGGTTTCATGACGAATCTACATTGTTAATAAGTTCATGAAAACTGAGCATCAAACCGGTAATACCGCATTTTGAATCCGACGTCAAATTTGTAAGGCCTCTTTTTGAAACCGACATCAAAGTTGTAAGGCCTCTTTTTGAAACCGACGTCAAAGTTGTAATTCCTATACTACTTGGCACGTATGGAGCGCAAAGATCTGGCTGCGGAAAACCGCAGTAGGATTTGCTGCGGAAAGCAGTACCACAATTGGCAGCGAATTTTTCCTAGATGCAGTATGGCAGCGGAAGGATATGGCTGCGGAAACACGGCTGCGGAAATATGGCTGCGGAAAAGTATGATGGGCTGCGGACAAATGTCTGCGGATGAAGTAGAATACGCTAGTAGGATATACGAGGATTAGGCAGGATGTGTTAGCAGGATATACGAGAATTAAATAGGATCAGGCTGCGTGTTGCCGTATCCCCTACTTCTATCTACCCATGTTCGCCACGGCACGAAGAAATTTCCTGAGCTCATGCAATAAAAGAAATTGGCGAAACAGCGCTGGTAAACGAAACTCACATTTGAAGTTATAAAAATATAAATTATATAAAAACAAGAACAAAAATTTTACAGGTAAATGCAGTCATGCTCAACTACAGTCAATTCGTAAAGTGTTATCACCCAAGCTTTTTCTGACTTCTTGTAATATTTCTTCTGTAGTTGTTTTGTAGTTCGAATAGCCCTTTTTATTAAAGTCTACGAAAGACAACAGTCTTTCATCCGCGCCGATTGCGGTAACAGGCTGGTGAAGATTGCTAGCACTGTTTGAGCCATCACGTATTGTGAAATTCATAAGATAGACGACATTAGCTGGCATTACAAACCCAATTCACTGGAATCAAAAGATTCCGCGGTAACCGTTTCTCAAAAAATCAGTCCAACATAATTGATTTTCCAGGCGACGCACCGAATCAGCACTTGAACGTGCTCTGGAGTTTGTATTCAAGGACAAAAGTATTCAAGGACGGGCAGACTTGTCTGTATTCATTTGCGCGAGCTAGAAATACCTTCGTCTTCCCCTCCGCGGCGGAAGATGAGGGAGGGGCTTGTTCATTTATTCTAATAGATGCGAAAATTTAAAATCTTGCGCATAGAGCTTGCTGTTATAAAGCTAAGAAGCTCTAATAGTCGGATGTAGAAATGTCGTCGAGCTATAAACAACACAACCTATGTTTAACACATGAGATCTCAATTTTGAGGTGAAATTACTCAACAGCCTTAAAACTTACGATTTTACGTTTAAAAACTCGTTAAGGTATACGCTTGGACAATAAAATATATGAAAATCAAGGAGATTAGAGAAAGTAGAAAAAAATGGCCCAAAAATGGAATGGAATGGACCACGCAATAACTAATAATAAAGCAACAATAATAACGCCTGGTTAAACTTTCAGTTCAGCGGATGATGCGTCGAAAAACTGCTGAAAAACTCTGCTGCTTCTTCACCCTCTTTTTACCACAGTCGTTGTTGCGTGCTCTGATACTACGGTGATAAAGCCGGAACTTCATTATAGCCCACCCAAGGAATACATAATCGTCTGTGATTTAAAGCAGTAAAAGGACAGCTCGAAAAATCTTTACGCTTAATTTGCGAATAATAAAAGCTCGCTAAGTTTTATGCATTATCTGAGTATCTCCGGATCCAGCATCGTCCCTGTTATCATAGAGTTGTAACTAAAGGATCTTCTCAGGAGTCGAACCGGACAAAGGACCCAAGCTTCCTCGTCTTTTCCAGACCTCGGATCTCCTGCTTAGACTTTCCTCCTACCAGCACGCTCTCTTCCATAGCCTCGACCGGCATGACGATAGCTTGCTGTAACTTTTGCGGCTGACTTTTGAAAAGATTTCGCGGGATCGGGGACTAGGAGATTTGGATTTTACACAGAAATTCCATAAAATCTGAGGCGCTAACCTATCCTACTCTGATGTCCCACCAACCGCCTCTAACTCAGCATAATGGCCTGAGAACGGATTTATACTAGCAGACCAGAAAATTTAGTGAAAATTGTAAAATGTTACAATTCTGTCATCTAATTATAACTTCAACACAAATATAGACTCAAATAATAGAGGTTTTGACTGCTTCGCTACTTGCCCTGCTGTTTTGTGGTATAGAGGCGGCGGTATGGCGGCCGGTTCATGTGTCTCGCAAGGGTCAACGTTAGCTCTGTCATATGTCTCACTCTTTTGTATTATTAAGTTTGTGTGTCTCCCGCTCTCTGTTATTCCATTTATGTGTCTCTCACTAAGGTGTAATTAAGTTTATGCGTCTCTCTCTGTATTGGTGTCATGTGTCTCCCTTTTTCTCCTTAAATTGGTGTGTCTCGCTCCCCCCCCCTCTGCGTGCGGTTCTCCCCTTTCTTCCGACGCGACGGTTCAATGGAGAAGCTTAAAGAAATAAATATAAGAATGACGGGTCGAAGGAGAAGCTTAAAGAAATAAAGTTAAGATTGCGGGGCGGCCGGTTCATGTGTCTCGCAAGGGTCAACGTTAGCTCTGTCATATGTCTCACTCTTTTGTATTATTAAGTTTGTGTGTCTCCCGCTCTCTGTTATTCAATTTATGTGTCTCTCACTTAGGCGTAATTAAGTTTATGCGTCTCTCTCTGTATTGGTGTCATGTATTGGTGTGTCTCGCTCCCCTCCCCTCTGCGTGCGGTTCTCCCCTTTCTTCTGACGCGACGGTTCAATGGAGAAGCTTAAAGAAATAAATATAAGATTGACGGGTCGAAGGAGAAGCTTAAAGAAATAAAATTAAGATTGCTTTTTGAAATATCTAAAATTCTTTCCTATGTTGTTGAAGCAATTTTTTTGGTTGAACCCAACATTCTTTTGTGATGAAATGAGAAGCTTAAAAAGAGAAATTTAAGCTTTGCTTAGTTATGTACTTTTTGTTAACTTGTACAGTTCTGTTCAAAATGGAATCGCATTCGGCACAAAGGACAAGCTTAAACAAAGAAATTTAATATTGCTTTCCGATTTGGTTCATGCAATATTCGTTTATTTAACCCAACATTCCTTTGTGATGAAATGAGAAGCTTAAAAATAGAAATAACATTTTTCCTTCAGGTCCGCTGCTGCCTTCTTATCAAAGAACAAAAATATTCACAACAAAAAACAGATGGGGTCTTTAAGCGGAAACACCATACTCATAGCGTGTGTCCGCTAACATATATATAGGCCATGTAGCCTTGCAGCCTCATTTGAATGGGTTTCATTGCCCTTGTAGTGTAGTGGTATAGCTGTTGGTCTCCAAATCAGTATGGTGTATGGGTTCGATTCCCGGCGCCCCTTTTCCTTTTATTTTTAGGAAATCACTCGCTCACGTTTCATAGGCAGAGGTGGCTCTAAAAATTGCAAAGAGGTATTGTAAATTCAGAGTGTTGTTTAAACGTTAAAGCTTGGTCAATCTCGCATGGCCAGACTACAGCTTCGCCGTCTACTCGTTGTTGACTTCTCAGTAAGCAGGCAGGTAGAAGCTTCCATCTGAGCTTTCTTTGGGCTGACCTTACTCCTTGACCTGTCTGTATGTAACGCGGATTTCCGATAAGTTCGAGGCACGTTGCTATCTCTTAATGCCTTTGCCAATGTTTGCCACCCTGTTGCTGGTGGTTGACTGGGTCTGTTACGAATAAAGTCGCGAATCAGATCATATATTCTAGATCCAACTGCTGGCTGACCCTGATACTCTATTTTACCTCGACTGTTAACTTTGAGCCCAGGTATACTCATAATATGTTCAATCAGGTTGTGGTACCTTTTTGTTGTAGTGTTGGTGGTAAGGTAGATATGATATCTGGCATAGCATGGGACTTGAGAGTCATCTCTGTTGGCCTATTTCGCAGTATTCGTCGCCTATAATCTGCCTGTTTAAACAGTTTACTTTTGATATCTGCTGGTAGTTTAGACTTGAGAACATTGCTTGCCTCCTTCTCCAACACCCTTGTATTTTCGTCAAGATAGTCTGGCTTAACTAGTATTGAGTAGTCCATCGCTGCTGTTTAGTTTATCAGTGTAAGTTTTTATTATCTTATGAGATTTCCAAGGAGTCCACTGACAATACCTACAATAGGTCCCAGGAGAGCTGGCAAAAATCCTCCGTGTTGAACGATGAGTTTCTTCTTCTTCTTAAGACTGACTCGTTTCTTGCGTAGGGTTCTTAGGGCGTGTTTGTATCTTGCTAGTCTGGCCTTCCCTTTACTGGATATCTTTACGTTGCCAGAGAGGATGTTTTCTGCACAATCGCAAATAGCTTTAATCAGGTCGGAACTTCCATGAACAATAATTGCATCTCTTTGCTTACGACTTTTGCAACGACACAATAGTCGCAGTGTATCGATATTTCTTTCAAAACGATCCATGGCTAACTTTTCTGTTCAGGTTGAGTTTTTATGGAATATACGTCGGTGTAGGGATCATCTGGGAAAATATGACCTCGTAGACGGATCTTTTCTGGTGTGTTCTGATCTAGGTCAATCAGGTGATAGCCATGTGCTCGATTAGTAGCATGATCAAAAGCCTCCATAAACACTTTCACTCTACCAGGATACATTTGCCTTGCTAGGTTCATTGGAACAAGAGTACATAATACATAAGAGTGTGACAAGCGTCACACTCTATGTTGTTAGCAGCTGAGCCATGCTCTGCACGCTAACGGCCCACCCCCCCCCCCGCAATTACGTACCTAGTGCCCCCCCCGCAAATGAGTACCTAGTACGCAATTGCGTATGCTCACTTTTTCCAATAGGAAGGAACCCCTCCCCCGCAAATGTGACCTATCATTCGTCAATTAAAAAATGATAGGTCTGTTTTGCGGGAGGGTCGCATGATAGGTCACATTTGCGGGGGGTTCCTTCCTGTTGGAAAAAGTGAGCATACGCAATTGCGTACTAGGTACTCATTTGCGGGGGGGTCCACTAGGTACGCAATTGCGAGGGGGGGCCGTTAGCGTGCAGAGCATGGCTCAGCTGCTGATAACATAGAGTGTGACGCTTGTCACACTCTTATGTATTATGTACTCTTGATTGGAGTTAGCTTATCTGCCGGATTTTTCATGAGGACAATGTACTGACTATTTATCCTGTTTGTCCGCTGCCTGTCGTAGAAGATGTCCTGAGTAATGTTTATGACACTACAGGACCAATGATGGCATCCACGGGTAAACAGTTGGACTAAATTAGGTTGTCGCTTAATCTCGCTCATTAGATCATCAAGAACTACTAATTTCGCGCATGGTGATTTTAGTTTCTCTATATCCGGTAGGCCCTTGACAAATTCTACCTGAGGTAAGTTTTCATATGCTTCCTGCCACTCAGTGTAGCACCAAATAACCTTATCTGGAGGTTCTGAGATCATTTCATGTGCATGTTCTACCAATCGAGTCACAAAGGTAGTCTTGCCTGCCTTAGTAGGAGCCGCCACAATACATGTGAACGGGTGTTGAAACTTTGGCGTCTTCACTCGTTCCATCTTACTCCCTATCTACCTGTTTATGTAAAGTCAGTATTTTAACCTACCTGCTTATATAAAGTCAGTATTTATTGACAATAATACATCAATCATCACATAGCATAGAGTTCATTATGTCGTCAGTGTCAATAATTTCTTCACGCAGTTCTTCACACATCTCTTCTTTCATTTCTTCTGTTGCTTAATAACACATTTCTTTCTTCATTTCTTCGGGCTTTTGAGTAGTGTCTTCTTGGCTTCTGATAGTCTTTTGAAATTTTTCACGGTGAAATCTTCCTGATCCTTTTCTTTCACTGTGACTAAAGGTTACCATCATGTCAACGTGCAGTATTCGTCGCCATCCAATACCAGGAATCGAAATAATAATCATTTTGCTTTGGACGCCTTCTGCATTTGCGCCTGTGATAATGGCTGAGCCGAATGAGTTGTTTAAGAGCGGTATACATGATGTAGTAGATATAGATTGGTAGATATGGGTAAGAGGTGGTGGCTCTTCTTATTGGCTATAGAGCTGGTATATCTGGTCTGCTGTAAAACTGACAGGACCAATAAAACCAGAAAGGACACGCTTATCTTGATCCAGGCAAAGAGTTGTATTGTTATGTGTGGATGTGTAGGGACATGGTATAGATCCGTTGATATAGACTGGACACTGGAAGTTTAGACAGTCGTAGACAAACTGGCGGATCTCGTGAAAACTATCAAGTGTCACTAGGTATTCAGTCCAACCGTTGTGAATAAAGATGGCATTATCTACCGTGACTGAGTTCTCTAGTGGTAGCAGTTCACACTGGGTATGCCGTGATGATAAAATCACTAATACAGTCGTAAACAACAAAAACTTTATAGGAATGCATGTCATTATGAAGGGAGCTTTTTTGACCAACTGGAGTTTGAAATTTTTTAAACAGGATTGATCTTCTTGGGAAACTGATCCAGTATCCATAGTCTGGGTCTTGTACTACATATGTTAACAGTACTTCTATCCGCTTCTTATTGCCATAGAATCTGGAAGCAGTTCCAGTATTGGCCTTATTGCCGTGCTTACTGTAGACGTGTTGTGAGATTTTAGTATTCCACATGATGAAAATCGTTAATGTTGTACTTAGTGGGAGTTTTGATACGAACCTCCACTTGCCAACTATCCCTAATATTAAGCTTTATAGCGGCTTTATTGGGGGTAGTCTAAAGTTTCAAGAAGCAACATTTCAACTGTTCACCAGTGGCAGTTTTGTTTGCCTTGGATGCAAGTCTGTAGATAGGGCGAATCAGTGCATATTATCACTTGCGAATTATCTTAGTGTCGAGTTAACTGGCGAGGCTAAGGTGGTAAGATACAAGATAATAGACGAAAGAAAGAAAGAAAGTTGTCACTACGGCACCACAGACCTGAAAAATTCGGGCCTGAGATGGGGATCGAACCCACAACCTTCGGTTAACTAGACCGACGCTCTACCGATTGAGCCACCCAGGCACAATCGAACCAAGCTTAAGTTTGAATTCGTTCCCAAACTGTAGTGACACGTTTTTGAATGGGCATATAGCCCTGCCAAAGACACACACCCCGCGAGACAAGCTCAAGCTGACAGGTGGTGCACGATGGCTGTAGAAGGATACAAGATAATAGACGAAAGAAAGAAAGTTGTCACTACAGCACCACAGACCTGAAAAATTCGGGCCTGAGGTGGGGATCGAACCCACAACCTTCGGTTAACTAAACCGACGCTCTACCGATTGAGCCACCCAGGCACAATCGAACCAAGCTTAAGTTTGAATTCGTTCCCAAACTGTAGTGACACGTTTTTGAATGGGCATATAGCCCTGCCAAAGACACACACCCCGCGAGACAAGCTCAAGCTGACAGGCGGTGCACGATGGCTGTAGAAAGATACAAGATAATACACGAAAGAAAGAAAGTTGTCACTACAGCACCACAGACCTGAAAAATTCTGGCTTGAGGTGGGGATCGAACCCACAACCTTCGGTTAACTAGACCGAAGCTCTACCGATTGAGCCACCCAGGCACAATCGAACCAAGCTTAAGTTTGAATTCGTTCCCAAACTGTAGTGACGCGTTTTTGAATGGGCATATAGCCCTGCCAAAGACACACACCCCGCGAGACAAGCTCAAGCTGACAGGTGGTGCACGATGGCTGTAGAAAGATACAAGATAATAGACGAAAGAAAGAAAGTTGTCACTATACCACCACAGACCTGAAAAATTCGGGCCTGAGGTGGGGATCGAACCCACAACCTTCGGTTAACTAGACCGACGCTCTACCGATTGAGCCACCCAGGCACAATCGAACCAAGCTTAAGTTTGAGTTCGTTCCCAAACTGTAGTGACACGTTTTTGAATGGGCATATAGCCCTGCCAAAGACACACACCCCGCGAGACAAGTTCAAGCTGACAGGTGGTGCACGATGGCTGTAGAAAGATACAAGATAATAGACGAAAGAAAGAAAGTTGTCACTACAGCACCACAGACCTGAAAAATTCGACCCTGATGTGGGGATCGAACCAACAATCTTCGGTTAACTAGATCGACGCTCTACCGATTGAGCCACCCAGGCACAATCGAACCAAGCTTAAGTTTGAATTCGTTCCCAAACTGTAGTGACACGTTTTTGAATGGGCATATAGCCCATATAGGTAAACCTGGTTGGATCCTTTGACATTGGCAAACTTATCGATCTACGGTTGTTGTACGATATCCTAGGTCACAAGGCTTGTTACGAACCAGAGACAGTCATGAGGAGTCAACTAAACGAGTTCTTGCAAAAGACACTTCGCGAATCCCCGTGTGTTCGAATCTGGACCACCGGGCGATGAGTAGTTGTTATGGTCATTGGTTGTAAAACCTGGACTAGCCCAATTCTCACTACTTATTGAGAAGCAGTTGATCAAGTATCGCTTATGGCATACAACGAGTTATGTCACATGGATGAACAGATGTTAAGAAGAGTGTGTGGATTGCCACCAAGACCTCATATTCCAGAAATTGATGCCGTCAGAGATACACTGAGACTTTTAAGAACTCAGACAAAGCATCGACGTCATGTTCAAGCTATTTACAATATCTTAGACAAGCTAGAGTCAGAAATGCTTGTATAACTGTCCTACTCTAATGTTGTCTATAACATTTCGTTTACTGGTACTATAATAACAGTAATTGTAATAACAGAGATTACATTGTCATTTATATGCAATCATGTATCAATGTTGTTTACAGTCTTGATGAGTTCATGGGCATACAAACCATTGCGGAATCGTCCACGTTGTTCCTCTGTAGTCACCCAACCATTCGGTAATTACAACTGTCCTATTGTTACATTTTATGGATGTGAGGAACATTACTGCATCAAATCGCGCTGATTGAACGGTTGGGAACGTCTTCCGACATTGGAATATCATGGCATCGGTCTCTGAGGACAGTTTCCATGTAACAGTCTTCTGTAGTCGTTCACAGTCAAGTTCTTTCGCCAAGTCGTGCTGACCGGACTGCATCTGTGCTTCGTGAAGTAAGGTTGCGGAAACTTCACATTGCTTCAGTCTGAGTAGGAGATCCAGAGCTGCATAGTATCTGAGTTTGCCCTGAATGGATTCTCGAAGTATCTAGTGATCCGTTTGTACTCCACCATGAAGTCTGCTACAGGCATAGGTTCCAATTTCTCGCAAAACAGTTCCAAATTAATCTTCTCCGTGGCAGCTGGATACTTGGGTTGGATAGTTGGTAACTTAATACCAGTAACCTCATGACAGCTCTTACTTCCTAATCAACTAATTTTGCTGCATACCTTTATCAGGTTTCATACAGTATATTAACAACACAATTTATTAACAGTTCAATCATATTTATTCACATTTGCACAGACATTACACGCAAACAGTTCTGGCATTGTCCATGTCTTTATTCTGTAATCATCTAGCCATTCGGTGACAACAATTATCCGATTGCTGCATTTTAAGGTTGCAAGGACACCAGCAATATCGAGTCGTGCTGCTTGAAGTGTTGGGAATGCCATCTGACGTCGAAATATTAGGTGGTGGCTGTTTGAACATAATTCCCAAGTGACGCTCTTCTTCATGGGTTGACAGTCCAGTAGCTTGGCCAGGTAGTACTGCCCGGATAATACCAAGGCATGATGAAGTAGTGGAGTTGAATTTGTGTTTTGCACCAGTTTGGTTAGGAGATCAATGGTGCCGTAGTATTTGGACTTGGCCTTGATAGTGTCCCGCTGGAATCTGGTCATCCTGTCGATTTCAACCATGAAGTCTGCAACCGGACCAGGATCCATATATTGACAGAACAAGACCACATGGTCCCTAATCTTCTCCATTGCACAATTTAAACTTACAATCTTACTACTGGTAGATCAACCAACTTTGCTTCATAAACAGTATAGGTTTCATAAAGAGTATTCAATAGCATGCAGCCTTTGGCAATGTCCAGCTATTGTGATAATAAAGTTTTCTAACGCCATTGGTAGGTAATAATTATCAATATTTTTAGTATTCGCTTTTGCTAGTGCTTTTGCTTCTAGTGGTAACTTTGTGATATATAATATATTTCCATGCGATAGTAGAATTCGCTACCAAAAATGGGATCAAAATAAGCAACCAAAATTGGGATCAAGACTAAACTAACTAACTAACTAAATCGAGATTCAATGCTAAACTGTGAACATGCAGTTTGAACATGCTGCGAACTATGCTCAACATATTTGGTAGGTTACTACACTTTTCCATCTAAAAATGTTCAACATCTTTGAAATTGGAGCAAAAAGAAATTTCAATCATCACATAATATTCTCATCATATTATCAACGGGAGCAAAATGGTCACCCAAAAGAGAGAGCAAAATGGTCACCCAAAATCGGGAGCAAAATGGTCACCCAAAAGAGAGAGCAAAAATGTCACCCAAAAGTGAGAGCAAAATGGTCACCCAAAAGTTGAGTCAAATCACCCACCACTCAAAAGTTGAGAGCAAAAGTGTCACCCAAAGATGAGTCAAATCACCACTCAAAAGTTGAGTCAAATCACCACCCGAAAGTTGAGTCAAATCACCACCCAAAGTGAGAGCAAAAGTGTCACTCAAAAGTGAGAGCAAAATGGTCACCCACAACTGAGAGCAAAAGTGTTACCCAAAAGTGAGAACAAAACAGTCACCCAAAAATGAGAGCAAAAGTGTCACCCAAAAGTTGAGTCAAATCATCACTCAAAATTTTCACGCATCGTCATCACATACATTACCATTGGGAGCTAATTAGTCACCCAAAAGTCGAGAGCAAAACAGTCACCCAAAAGTGAGAGCAAAAGTGTCACCCAAAAGTGAGAGTAAAACTGGCACCCAAAAATCGGGAGTCAAAATGGCACCCAAACTGGTCCCAGATGATCTCTCTATTACTACTCATGCATCCACTACCATTTATGATGGGAACTGCTTTAATTTTATGTATTGTGGTAGGGCCTGTATGGTTACCAATCAGTACAGTTTGAGCCAAAATCTGCCGTGTTATCGTGCTTGAACACCTGTAGATACTTTTTGAGCTGGACCAAAATTGACATTTTTTCGTGTTTCAAGTGGTTTAAAACTAAAATGCCTGGGCAGAATTTCTTCATATTTGACTGGCACAATTTTTTAGATGTATGGGGTGTATGTTCAAAACAAAGTTTAGCTTCCTCGGTCTTGCGAAAATTAAATTATTTGTTCCGGCGAACAAAATGTTCCAAATTTCCGACGATTCTTCAAGTTTAGGACAGCATTGCTCTCCAAACGTTGGGGCTACAGCAAAGCTAATTCGATGTACGTATTACCCAATATGTCTTCTCCCGTTGTGCCAAACAGTAGACATTTTCATCAAACCAATCAGCTATGAGAAATTTCTTAACTATTTATAATTAGTGGCGCCAAAATCGGGGGGGAGTCGGCCAGGTTTTCATGGGCTTTGTGGTCGATAGGAACCAGTTAGGTATCAAAGACATCATACCAGTTTGAGCACGCACGTGTTTTACATTCCTTCAAAAAGAATTGAAATTTGACAAACACTTTAGTTGCCACCCCTTAACTGGGGCTGGAGATTGAACACTATAGTGAAATGCATGGAATCTGCATATTGTCGGATCAGTAGTGACAAGGCCCTAGTGACACTATCAGTTGTGAAAAACACGATTTCTAATGAAGAATGATGAATCGGCTGCAATTGTAGAGCACAGATTGCGTTTCTAAGCTTAACAATTACAAACCTTAACAATGTTAATTTTATGCTTACAATTATAGTTATCTTTTACAAATGTAACACGTTTGAAACTAACAATTTTAGGGCATTGTTAATCTGCGTTATGAAACAATATCTACAATTGCTGCAATTGTAGCTACAATTGATTTAGAAATGTGATGTGATTGCAGATTCATTATCAAAGACGACAACAGAGAAGATTTATCCGAAAAACAGTTGTGGCATGCTGCAATTTTATAACATCTGTATGTATGTGTTATTAATTTTAATTAATATTAATCTTTTTTAATTCTCTTTATCTACCTGCGATCTGTTTATCTTTCGTTCTGTTCCAAAAGTGAATTAGGTGAAAAGCATTCGCTTCGGCTTTTAGTTCAGATTACATTAAGAATTTTTCTTCTGCTTTGCTGGTCGCATATGTAATGAACTCACTAACCCAAAGTCTTCTTCTCTTCTCCGTGATTGAGTTGATATGAATCGTCAATAAACCTTATTGGCCTATTTCGTGTAATCTAGGTTAGTTAAGATCTATCACGCAGAACGTCAGCGCGTCTGTCGTAAATGACAACCTTATGTACCAGATTCCCGAAAGGTGGTTTGCCACAATCGGGGATCTCTACAGCCAACCTAGGTAGGGGTATACTCGTGAGTTCGTTTAGACGGTAATCAACAGCAAACGGCGAGAGGGGTCGACACTCGCTCTATTCGTTTTCTGCCGAAACAAAATAGAGGGCCTTGACACGCAAATCAAAGGCACAACTCAGTTCTTCACTTCTTTGAGAGGCTCTAGTCAGATCTCCCTACAAGAGATCTGAACTTACAATTGTTGTTGTAAGATCACACCTGGATCTGGTATATAGTTCTGGTATACAGTTGGAGTCTACACGGCAAACTAATTTATTTGACAATTCACGAATATTAATAAACAAGATTATGATAATGATACTGATAGATTCAACAATATTGCAATTAATAGAATACACTAAACTATAATAGTACAGGTCTTACAGATACCGTACCAGAGTTGCCAGGCTCTAAATTGCCCTCTTAAATCGCGGTTATCCTCTACTTAGGATAAGATAACCTTGGTAGATTAGATTAAAGATTAATTATTAGGGGATTCAATTCAGGCCAATTACAGTTACTCGATAATCGTTGGAAACTCAGATTATTACTCCCTCTTTCTCTGCTTCCTGACTGACTGTGTCCTATATGCTCGTGTGTGTTATGCTGGTGCGAACTTAATCCGCCTTTTACAAACAACTATGTAAAACAGCTGCCAATACTTGATATTTAACTTAAATTAACCTGATTTGAGGTTGGGCCCGGATGGGGAGAATTCTTTCTCAGTGCTGTAGTGTAGTCCGGTTAGTGACGCCACAGCCCACTTCTGAGACAGTTTTGTGGATGTTTTTGAAACAGATCTACTCTAATGAAAGAGAAGAGGATCAGACAGAAAAGGAGATAAGAGGTGTCGGGAGTTTGCCAGGAGATGTCCTGCCTTACCTAGTCTTCCTGAGTAACGAAAGTTAAGCACAATTACCACTTTAAAGGTTCAATTGATTTTAGCTCTGTCTTCTTTCTGTTGATTAAATCTTCTTCTTAGATAAGATCGTTACGTAACTCGGCTTTAAAGCAGAGAAATGGGAGTACCCACTCCCATGGGAACGTTGAAAGTAAAAAACATCATTTTTCGGTAAAATGGACAAATAAGAAACGTTCAGAATTCGTTGGTCAAGAAAAGAATGTGAACCTTGGGTTCACAAAGAAGTTCAGACTTTTAGATAGGTTTTAGAGTACCACAAATGATCAGGGCGCCGTCACGAACTGTCTCCGCCTTCAAAGATTCCGTTACACTCCAAATCAACCAAAGTACCTACAGTTATGATCCAATTAGCACAGATTTTGATTATCCTGATTCGACTGAGCACTTCTCGGCTTCAACTATATCAACAATCCTGAATTGATTTGACCACTAAACTGTAATCAGAGACGAATCCGACATCTTCAGGCAGGAGATCCTCCAATTTCGCACCTGAATCAAATGGGTTAAAACCCATTAGTACAAGTTACAGGGGCGGGAGTCGAACCCAGCAACCATTACTCACTCTTACTGGCTTTCCGAGCTTGAATTCAACTTGATCAGAACTGTAAGGGAAGCAGGCATAGGAAAGATTGATAAGCCTGCAATGGGAGTTCAGCTGATGGTCCCGTGGTGTAGTGGTTAGCATGTCTGCTCCGGAGTCAGAAGGGCCGTGGTTCGATCCCCGGCGGGACCAATTCTTTACTTTCAATGGTGAGTGAAAAGCTGAACCTCTCTCTTCCCTTCTCTCTTCTAGGACCTGGTTTCGTGGGTACAAGGGTGCCTGACTCCTCCCGTTCGGGCTTGTCCTAGGTTTCGTCTTACAGAACAACTTTAACTTGTTATTTGTAGATAAGCACGAATAAACAAAATTAGATTCTATTTTTGAACATTCTTGCACTGATTCAAAATTTGGACATTAAAACTGTCAGAATGCGGTCCTTTAGGCAATTTCCTGCATAGTGATGCAGGAAATTGCAGACCCAGTACCATTTTGTGATGTACAGTCCGTTTCTGTACGATTCCTGCTTAAGAAGCAAACCTTGTGCAATTATGGGTTTTATGAATGGATAAAGTGCCCGTTTTGTGAATGTCTTCAACTGAATATATAAAACCCGAATATTATATCAGAATTGCGATGTAAACTGCAGAACTGAGTTTAGGGTGACTTTGACCCCAAACAGCAGGAAATATCCCTTTTCCTGCACTTTTGACATTATTGCATTCAGGATTCGGTTAATACTTGCAAGATGGAATTTAGTATTCGTTAGAAGATGTTTTTAGGTTGCATACTTTCTGTGTTTCTTACGTACCTAGCTAATCTTTATATTAATCCATGAACATGACGATCTCCTGCATATTGTCCTTCAAAACGTTTGCCAGTTAACTGCTTTGCTTCTCGATTTGCATAAACGACGTACCGATATTATACATATTTGCGAATTAGCCATGGTTGATTTCGGAACCCAATTGAGCCAATTTTTATGATATATACTAGCCAATTCTGAATCTTTTCTGGCAATATTAAACGTAAGCAGATTCTTTTGTACAAACTGATTTCTAATCGCTTGTCAGGTTTAGACCCTGTACAATGAAGGCAATTCCGACAATATTGATACTTCTTTAGACTAAAGATGCGAATACTGGCATCTAAACAGTTACTTGGTGCCATTTATGCAACATTAGTTAATTTTCGTATACAATTGTAGGAGATAAGGAGATACTGATGTTAAGTGACGTGAGGTCCTATTTCTTGACGGTTTTGGTTGTTTGAGTCCTACAATTGCGATTCGTCCGCTCTCCTTGCAAAGAGCTGCCTACGCGGACGAATCGAGGACATTCTGAACAGAATATAATAATTAGTGCCTAATTGGGGGTCCCCGTGACTCTAGGCCCAATTCTGTTATCTCATTTGCGTATTCACGTGTTACGCAATTTATTGTTTATTACCTAAGTTTTGACCAACATTCAACGCTCTATAAGACCCGTAACTCCACGAGCACTAGAGCAGTGGAATGATCGTTACACATACGCAAACACAAACACACACACACACACACACACCCATACAACCTCTCATGAGTCTAACTTATACCTAATTCGCATATCTTTACAGAACACCTCTAATCATCATATTCCCGACAGACAACACTTAACTCATTTTTATGCATACTATCTAGATATTACTCATTCTAAAAAACGTAACTTGCTTAGATAATTTTGTGTTCACAACATTTATACCACTTCGAGCAATCTCATATTTTCTATGAGAATTACACCATATGTATAACAAATATTCAATCACTTGTTCGTAACACTTATACAATACTCGTGACATATTTAACTCGTGCACATTTAAGCAACATTCACTCACACATACATTCAAGAAACACTTTTATTCGCCCTATACTGACACTTATTCACACTTATCCCCAATATTCAATATTTATCCTGCCTAATACCCGAGTTTTCTATTCAATTTACAAATCGAACGTAATAGTTTTGACCATGAAAACTGATTTCTAAAGACAATCTTACACACATTTATACACACATTCACATACATACACATGCAATAATAATCCGAGTTTGGACAGTGTACTAGAAGGAGTTTACTAGAAACACTGACAACAATCACAACAATGCAACAGCTTATATACACAACTAATTTGCATAAACTCATTTGCATATTCTATTAGGAATGTTATGTAGCACTAAGACTTCCTTGTTGAATCCACGTGAATGGCATCGTTACACAATTAATCTAACTAATACTACCTCCCTAGTTCTAAATCGGTGGCCAATCCTAACTATAACCTAACTAGCAGCTAACTATAAATTCCTAACTAAACCAGTGTATGCACGTTGCGTTAAGAACCAGCTTTCTATTTACTTTCTTTCGGTTTACTATTTTTAGTAACCGTTCTTTGGGCTCAGACAGAGGCAGCAATCGTTATTTATAAGCTGCTTGGCCACGCTAACCCTAATCGGCTAGCTCATTTGGACTGTAAATAGGTTAACTGCAATTTCGGAAACATTGTGTCCGCCTCCGCCAATCAGACGCCTGAATCAGAGCAAATCCACTGGCCTGCAGCACTAATATAAGGAAACTTCTTTGCCGGCTTCGCTATCGTAGATTCAAATAATTTTAACCCGAACCGGGTAATACGTAAACTGAAAAGATTCTTCAGTTTCCAAAGTATATATCACATGTTTATCTACCCGAATCGGGTCTTGAGCTGGCAATAGCTTAGCTACTGCAGTCAATTTAAACATTCTTCTGCCCGTTCGGGTGGCTGAGGCTGATCGAGGAACTGTCTGCCACCGACCTCAAACAGTCCAGCATGAAATGTGCTTCCTTTTTCTTCGTATCCAAGCATCGTGGATCATTGTTTTTATTTTCTACCCGAAACGGGTGTTGGCATGCAAAAGCAGAACTAATGCAGTCAACTGAGTCATTTTGCCTGTTGATGGGGAATCAGTGGGAATCTAATTCCACAGATCCCAAAATTCGACACTGAAGACTTCATTTTCATTTTCTTCTTTTTCTTCATCTTCAGCAAGTTTCGTCGGCCGTCCTTCGTATGTGCCGGGATTTCAGTTTGTACCCGAATCGGGTTTTGGCTTGCAGAAGCATAGCTAATACAGCCAAGTGACTCAATGGTCATATGACGAGGAATCATCGAGGATCTGTTTTCCACAGGTCCCAGGTCCAGCGCTGCCATTATCTTCGTCTTCATTTGCTTCTGAATTTGTCTTCTTCTTCAGCGCCATAATATCGGTTTGTACCCGAATCGGGTTTTGGCTTGCAATAGCAGAGCTAATGCAGCCAAAAAAGTATGTTTTTACCCATAGCGGGTGCTAGAGCTGATTGAACAACAGCCTTCCTGCTATTGCCCAAACAGTCCTAGCTTAGAAATCTCGGTGGAACCTCCAGTAATCCGAGTTTGGACAGTGTACTAGAAGGACTTTACTAGAAACACTGACAACAATCACAACAATGCAACAGCTTATATACACAACTAATTTGCATAAACTCATTTGCATATTCTATTAGGAATGTTATGTAGCACTAAGACTTCTTTGTTGCATCCACGTGAATGGCATCGTTACACAATTAATCTAACTAATACTACCTCCCTAGTTCTAAATCGGTTGCCAATCCTAACTATAACCTAACTAGCAGCTAACTATAAATTCCTAACTAAACCAGTGTATGCACGTTGCGTTAAGAACCAGCTTTCTTAATTCGGATTGTAAAAGATTGCAAGTTTAAAATTAAACTTCACAACTTTGAAAACTTTGAAGTTTTGAGCTTAGTTTTAGTTTTTGCAAGAATTTTGATAACTTTCGCAAAAGAATTGGGAAGCCTGAGTGAGTAATAATTGCCAAGCAATTATTACTGAACAAAACTACTCAACAATCAAATCTACAACACAATTAAATTAATTATGGGGAAAGCCAGCCATTTCTCGTGAGAATCTTGATTATTAATAATTAAACAAATCAATAGATCATAGTTTTAGACATGATTTAAAACGGTAACCTGCAATGTTTGAACCTATTAGTTTTAACTGCCGACCTAAAGCTGAAAATAAGACAATTACGAAAAAACAGTATTTTTGATCATTAGCACCTTTGTTTGAGAATATGGCCGGCAACTCCCAGTTACCGGCTGTGGGGAAAACTATTACTAATCCTAACTCAATAAATATTTAAGGCCGTAATTAAGGAGCCTTCTATCTCATTCTCAGAGGGTGGGGTCCCTACTCAAATCCCGTAAACTACAAAACTCCCATAGCCACGAGAGCCTTCTTTATCATAAAAAATTGACCTCTAGGGTTGTGGCTTGCCACAGAAAAAGAAAAAATAGGCCTCTGCGGCTGCCTAAAATAAAAAGTTGGCCCGGAGGCCGAAAAATGTCTTTTATCCTAATCAGTAAATTGAGCCGGGCATAACAAACCCAAAGGCTCCTCAAGTTGTGAATGTTCGTCAAAATCATTTCTTTTCTGGCCCGGAGGCCAGAAAAGACCAACGCATATATTTTTTAAAAAGGGGAGTTTGGTGTGTGCTATCCCCACGTGCTGCAAACCACAGCCTGCTTCGGGGGATAGCACGCGGAGAGTTGGTGAATTGTGCTACCTAATTCTTCAAATGCGAAACGAACACTGAAGCGAATTTTGAGGTTGGCCACTGAGCTGACAGCTCCCTGACAGCTCAGTGACAGCTAGAGGGAAGGGAAACTTCTTTGGTTTTAGGGGAATGCTTTTAGAAGCTCCTATCTTTTACACATAATGATCCAGGCTCTTTTGGACCTGGTGGTCAGTTGGGGTGAAGATTAATGATAATGGCGAAACATTGCCACCAACTGACCAACTTTTTGATGAATTTAGGGAAAAATTTCCAAATTTTAAGTTTACACGTAAACATAACCAAAGGGGGGAAGTTTGGGACCTAATTTTCAGCTTCTCTCAAAATTGACGATCTGGGCTTCAAAAAATTGGTCAAACTCGGCCCATTTCGGGAAAATAATTTTTAAGTGCCAATTTTGGTCACAACTTTTTCATTTTCTTTTGAATTCGTAATTTTCTTGGGCTTCTCTTGTCAGTGCCCCTATTTTCAATTTTAAGCCAAACTTTTGGCCACAAACAAGAGAAGCCAATGTAGCAACCTTAGCAGCAATTGCTCCCTATTGCTAGAAACTCAATGTCCTCACATGACCGAGGACAGAAGGAGCAATTGCGCAAAAATTATGCATAACACTTCGTACGTAATTATCTAGCTAATGGAACTTATATTTTCGGTAACTACATAATTTCTTACCTAAGTCGGTTTAATTTAATTATTATCGATTAATTGTGGAGGAGGGTAAGCCCCCTCCGTCCCTAGCTATGTACACAAAAGTGTGTAGTCCTCTTTAGAGAGGCAATTCTCTGTTGGCTCTCTGCATATGAAAAGGCCAACGGGGGACAACTTCTAGTGAATGAAAGTATGAACGAGCGTAGTAGCACACCCGACTACTACGTGGTCTGGGGAGCAGACGGCTTCCCAGACAATGAGGGGGAGGCTTTTTCCCAAAGTTAACACAAAGATTTAAAGAGGCCAGATTTTAAGGCACTCCTTTTCAAGTTATAAGATTACGAAACAAAAGGTAATCTTATAAAAACATTTTGGTTTATAACTTCCGCAATTTTGAACGTAGAAAAATGGGGTTTTCACATTTAGAATCAGGAGTTGCCTTTCTAATAAGCCTAAGTTGTATTTTTACTAAAGTTATCAAATTAACCTAATTATTGCCTAATTATCACTAATTAACTTAAGTTAACACTCATAAACACTAATTAACCTTAATTTATGTGAAATACGTACTTTTTAACTATTTAACACATAGTATGGCAGCCATCTTCTAACGACTGGCCTTTGTGGCCCAGAAACTAAGCTTTTGAGAGGATTCTTTCAACAAAACATTAGGACTTTGTATTCCTCCTTAATTTATAATGACCAATTAAAGGAAAACAGGGAGAATTGGAAGAATTCGGAATTCCTTTGCAGACACCGTTTCGCAAGTTGAGAAAAGTAATGCCACTTTTCTCCAGGTTATAGAATGAGGAGTACTGTTTTATTTTGTTGGTTAATCCACAAATATTGCTTAATGTTCTCTAATTGTGGTAGTTCCAGGTGTGATGAAAAAGTTCGTATACAACTAAATTCTAGGTTTGAGTCCTCCTATTAATTAGTCAGAGTATAATGGGTCTGTCAGCTCTGGAACTCCATATACACGATTATACTCCAATTAAAGCTTAGGCATTAGGATAAGGCAATTACCATATAAATACTCAATATCGATCATCCATCAACCCAAGATATAACTGATTTTGAACAACGTTCATTAATAAGCTAGTTTTAGGCACTTCTAGCTTGAAATGTCAGTTGTTATATTACACATAGTTTTGAATAGTAACCGGCAGTACTCGAGTTTTCAAGAGAGGAAGTAAATGCCTAAAATTGGGTGAACAATTAGGTGCTAATTGTGCATGGAGTTAGTTTGTTTACGCATGGTATAGTTGAAGCTTTTCTTCCTTCTCTTAGTAACAAGGTTTCAAGCTGTTTGCTTAAAAAGCCGATAGTAAAGTTCAGTTTAAGTTGATTTCTACATTCTTTACATAAGGAATGGATTATTTACTTTAAGGGACCTTATCCTGTTAAGTGCTTTATGTGAAGTAGCGCTAAGCCTTTTCTTTGAAGAATAGAAATGACAGTTTTTTGTTCATTCTCACAAATATTTGTGATACTGGTTGCTGCATATTGCGGATTCCAAGATCGTTTTCGGAATTTGCTTCTTAGGAAAGATTTTAAATTTATAGGTCTGTCTTCAGCACATCGTCTAGCTTGTTGTAATCCTATGGGTAGTTTTGGAGCAATAGAATATGGAAATAAAGTTTGGATGTGAATTGAGGTCACTATAACAGCAATGTTAGCGGCTGTCTAATTTGAAGTGTGCTTAGGTATGATATAATGTGATGGCATAGAAATAAACGTAGGAGGGGTGTAGGAATACTATAGTGTTAGACTTATGG
>JASAND010020867.1:0-20777 GCA_030248195.1 Trissonchulus latispiculum | reverse complement strand
TCTGTTTTCACTTTCTGCTTTACGCTTCTATTTGTGTTGGGTACAACCGAGGGCCCATTGTGGGAGAGACCGCTTGGTACGTCTGCTTCGTCAGTTTTAACCGAGGGCCCATTTTCTGGGAGAGACCGGTTAATTCTATTTTATTTTCTGTGACGGACCGGCCACGACTCGTATTTTTTTCTATACACTCGCATTTTGTCGGATCTTGTGCTTACTCCCCTATTCCGCACGGAGGACCTGCCCAACCGCCCTTGCTGGATTCAACACACACGGACCAGGATCAACAAGGTAGCTTGAACCTGTGGAGTTTATCAAATCAAGAGTATGACGATAACGGGCTTCTATGAGCAAGGTTTTAAAAAGTGTGATCTAAAACTTGAGGTTAGAAACAAAATTGATTCTTGACCGTACTGAGGGTAATTGTATTGTGCTGACTTGTCTTTGTGTCGTCCTGTATTTTGTCTATGTTTACCTATGGATCGTTGTCCTTGTATCTTAAACTGTAGATAATTCTATTGCCTGTGTGACTATAGTTGTAATCGCTCAATTAAATTAATAATTTCATTTATTGATAATTCTTATCGGCTGAACCTGCGTCAGAGCGAATGGTTATCAAAACTTAGATAGGTAGCTTTTGGGAAGCTAGTGAATTTAAAGCTGGTCTGAGTGAATCCGTTGGTAGAACGGAACTAGGACTGTCATACTGTGACCCCTGTAATCTTAGTTAAGAGAATTGGGAGGCTTGAAAGTCAATGGTTAATACGAGAAGGCAGAGAATTTACTAAGAACTGAAGAAAAGACGACCCCCCCAACTAGCCTTTTCTTTACATAAATTAAATTAAATAAAAATAATAAACTGAAATATCGCAACGTTACAATAGCGCAATTGAAATAGCGGGAGTTGAGATAGCGCAATTTTGAAATAACGCAACTGAAATAGCGGGAGTCGAGATAGCGCAATTGAGATTCCGCCCGTTGAGATAGCGCAACTAAATCGTTTGCCACATTATTAGCCATTAAAAACATTAAACATTTATCGTTTGTAAACGTTTATTTTCGTGTGCTACCTTTTTGTCCGTTTTAGCGAGCTTTGGTGAGTCCTGCGACTGTGAACTAGACCAAGCCTACTGTATATATGGTTATTGGACAGAGGATGCTTACTGTGACTATATTTATGACTTTGACTGCTCACTTAAAATGCCGTACAATGAATTTGTGGAAAGTCTAGAATATCGTTCTAATGTGACGTGTGAACGAGGTTACTATTTGCGTACTGCATCAACTCAATGTATTGCCATTACCTATAAATTTAGTGTGGCAAATGAAGCGGTCAACAATCATTACTGCGGTAATTGTTGGCATTTTTGTGTTATTATTGTAGGTAATTTACATTTAACATTTTCGGCCTTCTTCTTCTAGTTCCTGGACCATCGGGATAGTGTTGGGATTGGCCGAAAATTTCCATGGTTGGCTTGGCTTGGCATGGCCGGAGTGTGAAGTTGGCCAGCCAATTGGCCGTTGGCCGTTGGCCGATGGCCGGCCAAAGGCGGTTGGCCGGCCAACGGCCAACAGCCAACGGCCAACGTTGGCCGTTGGCCGCTGGTTGGCCGTAGTCTGTTTGTAAGCCATTGGCCGTTGTTTAGCTGTTTGCCAACGCTGGATAACGGAATTTACTATTTTTATTCATCTATCGTGCTTAATTACATTTCAACTTAATTAAACTTTATTCAAAATGGTTTTTCCAAACTGTAGCTCCAATCCGCGATAATTCTGTTTAATTTTGCTGGAGGACTACAATGAATTGATGAGACGTTAACAACTAGACAAATTTGAAATCTGCAAGCAATTAGCAAATTTTATTGAAAACTAATTGTAACCACGATAAATGAGTACGGACTTATTGCAAAGTTGGAGCTAAGTGTCAACATCTTATGTAGGTATATAAACTGAAACTCGGTAGTAATATATCTAATGTAAACGATTATGATTCAATATGTGCGCGATATTATGCAGCAAAATTAAATTCGGCAACACACAAAATTAGTAAATTTGAGCTTCGCCAGCAGTCGGCCATTGGCCAACCAGCGGCCAACGACCAACCTTGGCCGTTGGTCGGCCAACGCCCATTGGCCGGCCATCGGCCGCCAACGGCCAATGGCCGGCCAAGCCAACTGGCTGAGATTTTTTCGGCCAACGGCTAATGGCTTGGCCGGCCAATGGCCGGCCATTGGCCAGCCATTGGCCGCACCGACCAACGCACAACACTACATCGGGAGTCTTCTCAATATGGGTGAAACGTTAACGACTTGGTCATTGCTGAAAATACTGTTTTTTCGTTGTCACCTGTGGCTTCCTTTATCCACACACTGTTGTCTTCTTCAGTGCTTAACATACATACATGCTAAACTTTCTACAGGTTTTTACAGGTTTTCTCTATCTGCTCAAAGTTATGGATTACTTAGCGGTAAATCGTCTTCAAACAAACATTTGTAAAATTCAAAAGGAACTATTTCAATTACTGTGCGTGCGGCGGCAGACAAACCCTGGTTTGGTACAAGAAAACTAAGAAATAAAGTTTGCCAACTTTCTAGTTTTTAGTCCGTTGTCAATTGTGTGTTAAAGTCTGCTAAATATAAGCTGTGTTAGTGATTTATCCATTTTTTGGATAATTCGATAATTCAATACCTAACCAAAACTACTACAGTGCTCAAAGCATTATCTGAAAATTATGAAATGGAAGGCTTCTAACAATTAGCTAAATGTTGCACTTGAAGTTACAGCTAGGATCATTTTGGGTTTACCGATACGTAATACCAGTAAAACTGCTCCTGCAAACCGGATGCGATTTGAGCCACTTTTGGGCCTCTCCTCAGCTGTCGGGTTGTATTTGGACCTCTTGGGCTGCTCGAGGTCCTTGGGCCATTCGGGCTGTAAATCGGGCCTCTTGCTCGGGCTGTGAAGCGGGCCTCGGCGTCGGGCCGGGCTCGGGCCGGGCCAGCCAGGCCCAAGTCTGGCCAAAAAAACTTCTTAACGGCACAACTTTACAGGCACACCTACTTAAAGGCATATCCCTCTGCTCGTTTTGTAAGTTCATCCGCCATTTAATTGACTGTGAAGCCAAAATGGCTTGGGATCCACTGAAATGTTATGAGTTCCACTGGCACTTAGGCGGCCATTGGCCAGCCATTGGCCGCACCGACCAACGCACAACACTACATCGGGAGTCTTCTCAATATGGGTGAAACGTTAACGACTTGGTCATTGCTGAAAATACTGTTTTTTCGTTGTCACCTGTGGCTTCCTTTATCCACACACTGTTGTCTTCTTCAGTGCTTAACATACATACATGCTAAACTTTCTACAGGTTTTTACAGGTTTTCTCTATCTGCTCAAAGTTATGGATTACTTAGCGGTAAATCGTCTTCAAACAAACATTTGTAAAATTCAAAAGGAACTATTTCAATTACTGTGCGTGCGGCGGCAGACAAACCCTGGTTTGGTACAAGAAAACTAAGAAATAAAGTTTGCCAACTTTCTAGTTTTTAGTCCGTTGTCAATTGTGTGTTAAAGTCTGCTAAATATAAGCTGTGTTAGTGATTTATCCATTTTTTGGATAATTCGATAATTCAATACCTAACCAAAACTACTACAGTGCTCAAAGCATTATCTGAAAATTATGAAATGGAAGGCTTCTAACAATTAGCTAAATGTTGCACTTGAAGTTACAGCTAGGATCATTTTGGGTTTACCGATACGTAATACCAGTAAAACTGCTCCTGCAAACCGGATGCGATTTGAGCCACTTTTGGGCCTCTCCTCAGCTGTCGGGTTGTATTTGGACCTCTTGGGCTGCTCGAGGTCCTTGGGCCATTCGGGCTGTAAATCGGGCCTCTTGCTCGGGCTGTGAAGCGGGCCTCGGCGTCGGGCCGGGCTCGGGCCGGGCCAGCCAGGCCCAAGTCTGGCCAAAAAAACTTCTTAACGGCACAACTTTACAGGCACACCTACTTAAAGGCATATCCCTCTGCTCGTTTTGTAAGTTCATCCGCCATTTAATTGACTGTGAAGCCAAAATGGCTTGGGATCCACTGAAATGTTATGAGTTCCACTGGCACTTAGGCGGCACAGTTCTCTGCATAGATCAATGGCAGCTAGTAAGGTCAGGGCTTGTGGGCCAGGTTTCAGTCTACGTTTCAGTTCAGTCTGCAAATAGAACAACTAACTGTTTCTATAAACATGTTGCTCGAAGGAAGTTTGAGGGATAAAAGGTTTCTCGTTTGGATCAATCGTGCTCTACAAGTTGATTTGGGCATTTTCACTGAATTTTCTGTAGCAACATAGCGGCGTGAGTCAATTCATTTATCTTACAGTTTAACTAAACGGTGTCAGATAAGACTCACTGTGCGAGGCTTTCCGTTTATTAGCCATTGCAAGAAAAAGTGCAGCCCCTGCACTTTAGAACTGAGTGTAGTCCCTACACTCAAGAAATAAGCATACAGCGAGAGCTAAGTATACAAAGTTCGACTTGTCAGAGCCAAACTATCTAGCGTAAGTGACAACCTTAGGAGATTAATGACACCAGAATGTATAATTTGCATATGCTCAACTTATGTGCTCACATAACAACAATTACAAAGAATATTGAGTCCATTTACGAAAAACTGTGAAAACAAATTTTGCATGTATGATGTGTGTTATGGTTCTAGAAGTTTTGAATTTTCAGGCAAAACTGGTTTATCTGTTCGCTGGAAACTGTCAAATGATCACCTTCCGTATGGAAGGATTTCTGCTTTCAAGGAAAACTCTACAATTAACGAAAGGGAAGCGATCGCTGCCATTTTGGATAAGGGATCCTGTGTAGTTCGCGGCGGCTTCCACATTGACAGCTTTAGCTTTGCTACGAATGCAAAACGGAATGAGACTGATATTCTATTAAAAGCTACAGCTAGTGCTAACCCAATGCAGTTGTCAAAACTGGAATGTTGGGAGCTTGGAGATTACAGTGACGCGCTCATCTATTTCCACTCATACTTTCTGCCTTACAGTAAGACATCACTTTGCTCGCCCTTAATTGTATGTTCCATGTGTGAGTCTTAACACTCATCTATCCCTTTTAGCTTAAGGGAGCGACTAAGTTTTTGCCTCTTTGTTGATACCACGATTTGACCGCACAGCATATGTACAACAAATGTCAACAAATGTAGCCTGGTCAACGGTTCGCAGCGCTCCATACGCTGTCATGAACGAGTCCGACTGCCTATTTTACGACATTTATATAACATAAGCCCAAAACCCCAACCCAGAGTTGGAAGTGGACAAGATTTTCAGTGTCCACGTCCACGTTTGTCCACGCAGGTCTTGTCCACGTCCGCCCGCACATGCCCGCATGTCCACGCTTATAAATTTTGTCCACAAGGGCCCACGTTTCAAAACGAATTTTCTTTTAGTAATCCTGGTTTTAATTCTATATTAGAGCCAGGATTTTTTAAAATTACGCTTTTGCTTTTTAGTGTATTTTTAAGATGGTGTTTTCTCTGGAAATTCACTTTTTTCAGTATAAACACGTTTTTATGGGGTTTTGTAGCATTTAATATCATATGTAGTACATTGTTTTCGTCTGTTCCGGTCCGGAGAAAGAAACAACATGTATTGCCTTTCGCTTCGCACACAATGATATTTCATCCAAAATACTGAACGTCAATATTGAATATCAAAGTCCAAAATGTCCAACGGCGGGAGATCTGCGGAGCGGGGACTTGGCTTCCAGACGTTGTTGAGAATTTTCAAAAATTCCGAAAAATCAGGCCAGAAAACCTGTACTTTTCCGAAGTAAGAAGATATATACACTCAAAATTGGAAGAGGTAAAAATGTACATTAGAAGACAAGACACGTGTCTAAATTTATGAGTATTATGATGGAATTTAAAAATGTAATGGTAGATTGCTCTAAGAAACGCTGGTATTGGCAACGCTGAGTCGAAATCAAACAGAAGTTACTCGTGGATGAAATCATTGCGCCGAAGGCGCAAAAATTTTTTTGAAATAACTTATAACTTCACTAACTAAGAATAAGAATTTGCTTCCTCAGGTAAAAATTTAGTGTTTTTAAATTTTTGTACTTTTAGAAAGTGCGAAAAACAAAAACACAAAGGTTAGAATTTCAATAAAACTTGACGACAGGTTCTTTTAAATGAGTGGCAGGTGTCCTCAATTTTGTATTGAAATTTCCCCCATTCCGGGGAGGCCCTGCAATAATAAAAAAATCCCTGAAATAAAATTGGATTTCAACTTTGAATTGTTGTTATTGTAATGTCAATAAAATTTAATAGAATTTAATAAAATTTGCTAGAAAACAACAACGATAACAAGAATTTTTGAACATGGATTTCTCGAAGTGTGGCAAAGCTAAAAAAAGGACCAGTTCAAAGAAGAAATCAAAAAACGTCCTCCCAAGGGCTATTTTGTTCTCAAATCTTTTAATAATTTAATATTAGTTCAAGCTTTTGAGAAAAATGTAAATTTTGTTTGATTTTTCTCAAAATTTTCAAGTTTGGACGATTATTTCTCTTGAACAGAATAACGAAGCGCAAAACCATGATAAATTGCCCTCGTGTAAAATATGGGGGAGCTAGGGAATTTAACCACTGAGCTCACACACCCAATTTTACAAGGGAGCTGTGCGCAAGAACGCTGACCAGCGACTGCGGGTGGAGATCTTTAGTCCAGACGGCTCTTTTCCCACCGACTTGCCTCGCCAAGGGGTATAAACAATTTTTGGGGACGCCAACGGTCAGTCAAAATTGGGGACACGCACGCAAAGTTTAAACTCAGTTATAATTCGGCTCCGGGCTATTCCCAGAGCTCTACCTAGCTATTAAATGAGAGGAAACTAGTTAGATATTAATAGGTAAAATTAATTAAATAAACCAAAGACAACTGGCTAATTTATTGGGGACAGACACAGCGAGGACAAACACGGACAAACCTTCCGGGCTACCCGGAGGGGACAGTGGAATACAGCGGGTTACCCGCAACACCGTCACAAATACGAGACGCAATAGGGGAAATAAACAGAGGGGGAGGGAACCAGCAACAACGGGGGACAAAGGGAAATTACAGCACAAACGGGGAGGGGGTGATAGCTAGCAAAGATAAACCCGGGGGGAACGGGAACAACCCCGCAGGATAGGATGAGGATAGGAAAGGGGGAGTTAAGAGTCAATAGAAAAAGATGTAAAAAGGGATTAGGGCAGAGTTGGAAGTGGGCCGCGGCTTACCCGCGGGTAACAGAAATTTTGCTACCCGCAGGGTACCCGCGCGGGTAGTTGCGGGTATCTCTTGTTGATATATTCACTAAAATTCGAAGAATTTTTTGAAAAGTTTTAGGAAAAATAGACTTCCTGGTGGTTATTTCAAAAAAAATCGTTAATTCTGGCCGGGTGCCGTTCTCCATGATTTCTACTCTCAGTGCATAAACTTGTTCTATTAGGCTGTACCTATTCAGAAAGATGGTATTCGTGCCATTTTTGCAAAGCTTAATTGTCTTTAATTTATTTTATAGGTTTTATGTTTACAGGCCAATTTTCTCACAAGGGGTACCAAAATTCACAAGCTGTAAGAAATTCGGCTAGAAGGGATAAGAAAACTGCATGTCCTATCTCTAATTTCCGAAATTTTCCGGCGTTGCCGGATTTCTTACAAAAAATCGCCTGTTTCAAAATTACGATTACAAATTACACAACTGCAAATAAATTACAAAAAATTCGCCTTTTTGCTAAGAATCGTCCAAAGAATGCTGTTTTTTATTAAAATAGCTGTTTTAATTAAAATTTGCAAAAAGCCATTGGGCGGTTTAAATAGGAAAATTTTCTGGAAATTCAGATTTTGCTATAATTTCAGTATATTTATATAATTGGAATGTTATTTTTTGGGCAACTAGAGGGCCTCCAACCGCCGAAATTTCGCAAACGTTGTAAGCTTAAGATTTATAAGTTTATAGTAAGCCACTATTAAAACGCCATATCTTGCAATGGACTTCAGATCCCTGTTCTGTGATCCAGAAATTCCAGGTACGTACAATTTTTCGTCAAGATCGAAGACAAATGATTTTTGGCCAACGAAAACTTAAAAATTTAAAATGCTAAAATTTTAAAATTTTATTGCCGATTATTCAAAAATGCGTTCATAATGATCAAAAATTTGTTGACTTCATAAATGCATTTTTTCATACCAAATGTATCAAAAGCTTTGTGAAAGTTAGCATCGAGCAAATTATCTCCCCCTTCTGCGATCGGAGTCGAAAAACAATTGCAACAAAACCTCCTTTATTCAGATAAAATTTCGGTCAAAATGCAAATTCGGTCAAAATGCAAAATTTTGCCTCATTTGAAAGTTCGGCGATCCGAAAAAATCTAGCTGATCCGATCTAGCGATTCGATCCGAAAATTTATCAGCCCGATCCGCCGATCCTATCCACATCTCCAATCCACTATTAAAAGTAGGTATTTTAGAAGCTTCAAATAAGCGTTAAGTTTTCACTGAATGCGTTTTTTAATAAATTTAACTGCGTAGTAATCGTATAGCATTCGAAAAATTTTGCGGGTATCTTGCGGGTATCAGTTGACTGCGGGCCGCGGGCCGCGGGGCGGGGCGGGTACCAGCTTGCGGGTAGCGGGGCGGGGCGGGCATCGAAAAACGTTCCCGCTTCCAACTCTGGATTAGGGATAAAAGAAAGTGTTAACAAAAGAGAATTTGGGTTAATTTTGGAATAAAAGGGAAAATACACAACTTACGTTTAGGTGTAGGTTTTGCAGGAGATGGGGGCCCCAACTTAGAAGAACCGACCGTACCGTAGATTGAAAAACTCTCAACTGACGAAAGGGTGATGTAATCATTCAAGGAGAGTTTTGTTATGCGTTGGGAACGGGAGGGTCTATCTTTGCTAAGCCAACAGGAAATAAAAATACATGCAATGTTAAGCTTACGCTCAGAAATAGGTGATTTTAAATAATTTTCAAGAGATGAGCATAAAGTTAGCACTGCACGATATTTATGGGGGTTTTTACATATAAAACAATACAAAATCATTGGGCTTCCCAACAATTATAGCAATACATCATTTATGGGGAATTTGGGGGATTTTGGGGGAGTTTTAGGAAAAATATCGAAAGTGGGAAATGGGAAGGGGCTTGGAAAGGGGGTGATAGCGGGGACGCTATTACCCACATTACACTCGGTAGTTGTCTCAAAAATGCAAAATGCGTTTGCAAAACCGTTTTTTAGTTGATTGTATGTGTGAAAAACTAGCAATTACGGTCTGCGATTCTACAACCATTCTAAACAACCACTCAAAGTAATCATTACTTCTGTGTAGTTACATCGGTTTGAGATGATGAGTCATCGGATCAATTAGTCTAATTAATCAGTTGTTGGTGTTACGATTTAGTGTGCAGTCGGCCAGTAGAGCCATATTTTGTATTAGCGGTGCGTTCCTGTCTTTTATGGATTAAAACGTAAGTTGTATAATAAATACATTTGTACGCCACTCCAGTCTCATGTTTGATTAGGATAGGTTTAGAATAGGGGTCTAATTTAGAGCGAGTTGCACCCGTAAGAACCTGCATCAGATTCGCCATACAATTTCCGGTTTAGTAACCGGACAGTAAACCGGGGATTGATATTTGGCGACCGTGACAGGACATTTTAAATTCAAATCAAATTTGCGCGGTTTTTACTCCTACGTATGCTGATGTAACGAGGGGCCAACGATCTCAAAATTCCCAGGACAACCCTCGAAATTTGCTTCAGTCCCAGTTGCAAAATTTCTTGCAAAATGTCGATATACGTGCTTTGGCAGAAACTTTAACTAATGCCCGCCCCCCACCCCAAATTCCTCGATCTCCTCCCCAGGTGAATTTTCAGCAGCAAAATCAGTTTTTGAATGGGCAGAATAACCAAAATCAAAGGGTTATTCCACTGATTCCTATCAGTGCTGCTAGAGCAAATCAAATTAGATCTCAATGGCGTTTTTCTCAAAATTCACGGAATACGTATAACACTGGGTCAGGAAATCAGAATAATTCATTCAACTACAGTCGAAGTAGATTGAATTATCCTGTAAATAGATCTTTTTCTCCACGAACAAGCTATAATGGCAATAATTTTCGTGGAGGGGCGCCCCCAATTCGAAATCAGCATTGGCGCCCCCCCGCTCAAGAACGGAGAAATGCAGGTTTCAGTGGCTACTGGTATCCCAGTAACAATAATCAGCGATATCCACGAAACGTGCAGCCCCTTGCTGTGCCAAGACAACCAAATTTGTTTTTCGGAACAAATAATTTATGGAATGCGCGCGGGTGTGAAAATCGTAGGTTTCCTGTGGGAAACACTGTGACTTTCTCAAACGCAAATATGCGCCAAAATGGGCAACAGCAAGAGGCCACGATGGATCAAGCCGTACCAAGTACAAGTACAGCTGGGGCAGGTAGTCAAGATTCATCTACAAAAGGAAGCGCGACAGTGCAAGTCCCTGATTCGGGGGACAAAGTATTGAAGGCTTCCAACAGAAAAGATAAACCTGTACCACTAATGCTGCAAAATTGTCAGATGCCTCAAATAACAAAAAGTCAAGAACGAAAAATGCAAATATGCAACCGGTGCAAGAAACAACGACAGATATGTCTCGAGAACAACTAGTTGCACGATTAAATCGACTAAGAACAATAGATGAGGCACCTGATACCGAGGAAAAGGCAGCAAAACATCTATTTCCGAACGTGGAGAGGGAAACTAACGTCAAAGACCAAAATAAAAATGACCCAAGCTCATCATCTGGTCAATTTCAGTCGAATAAAAAGGTGAAACGAGTTCAGAAACGACATTCTCATAAGATTCCAGACCCTGATTTTCCTGGAAGATTTCTTTTTGAGTATGATTCTACTGAAAGTTCATGTTCAGAGCAAAGTCAGTCTGAAACGTCAGATATGGAACTTGAAGAAAAGGAAGTAAATCATGTGAATTTGACTCAGCAGCCAGAAAAGGCACCTAGAACGGACTTTGTAGCAAATAATCGAAACTATTTGGCGGCTTTTGTTCATCAAGATCAGTATTTTTTGGGTGCTCAGACGAAAATTCCACCGGTGCATTCGCCACTGATAGTAGCATCAGTGGGAGGCGTGAATACTTTGGCACTTATTGATACGGGCGCAAATATTTCAGTTGTTTCTAGGAATTTTGTTGAACATTTAAAGCAAAAGTGCCCTGAAAATCTTACTTTTGGAAATGGAGTTTGTGAACAGGCAACCGCAGCAAACGGAACACCCATCAATTTTTCGGGTTCAGTAAAATTCGAACTCTCTTTTCAAGGCTATAGATGGGCCCATGAGTATCTAATCAGCGATTTCTGTCCATATGATATTCTCCTCGGTATGGACTTTCTATCTTTTTATAATTGGTCTATGCTCATGGGACGCCATTCTATTTACCATCCACTTTTTAAAGAAGTTCCGTTGCTGGGGGCGCCTCAGATCAATAACATCTTGCAAATTGTAGGAAAAACACGACCGGCAGTTTCGAATATTTGTCTACGAGTCGGAACAACTATTCCAGCAAATTCTGAAGCGTGGGTCTCGATTTCTTGTGAGGATAGTCCACCAAATTCTGATCAGTTGGATGATGAGTGGGATCTACCATTCGTACGTATGAAACCCTCAGTTGTAAATACGAATATTACACCTTGGCCTTCACGGTTTGAAGAAGTGCCTAAGCTAGTACGCAATTCCATAAACATTCTTGAAAAATATAATTGTTATATGGTTCCTGGAATTATTTCAAAAATTAGGAAAAAACCCAAGAAGTTAGAGTTTGGAATTTGGGTGAGGAACCACTGGAATTGCATGAAGGAATGGTGCTAGCTTATGCAGATGACTTAGTTACGCTGAAGAATCGTCAAGGCAAGGAATCGTTTTTACAATTGGGAGATACTTGGTTCGAAAAAGCATACGTATGTGAAGACGATTTACCTAAGTCTGTGCGAGCTGAAATTTTCTCGACAACTGTGGAAAATACGTACGTACCTCAACCGTCTACATCTAAGGCTGCGGATACAGAATCAAAAGAGCCTATGGAACAGGATTTATACGATCAATTTCTAAAGGAAGCCCAACTGGATAAATTCGAATGTTCCGATAAGGCAAAAGGTAAGTTTCGAGAACTCTTACGTAAGTACGTACATGTATTCGCAACGCCAGAAAACTTGGGACGATGCAGCACAGGACAACATCTGATTGATACAGGAATGGCAGGACCAGTAACAGCGAAAGCCTACAGGATGAACCCTATGGAACGGGTAGAAATCGAAAAGCATATCCAGAAAATGTTAGAGCAGGGCATTTGTGTTCCATCTGATAGTCAATGGTCGTCACCTTGCATGTTAGTTGGTAAAAAGGACGGAACAACTCGATTTGTCATTGATTATCGACAACTAAATAAAATCACAAGAAAAGACCGCTACCCTTTACCAAAAATCGATGAAATTTTAGATATGTTTAGTAAAGGGAAGTTTTTCTCTACCTTGGATTTGAATAGCGGCTATTGGCAAATCGAGATGTTTCCTCCCCATAAGGAAAAAACCGCATTCATTTCACATATGGGACTTTTTCATTTTAATGTCATGCCATTTGGTTTGACCAATGCTCCTGCAACATTCCAAAGAATAATGGAAAGAATTTTTACTGAATTGCCAGTCTATATTGACGACTTACTGATTCCATCTAACGATGAAAACCATCATTTGAAAATGCTTGAAATAGTTTTCCAAAAACTTTCAGACCATGGGTTGCGACTCAAAATGAAAAAGTGTGTGTTTTTCCGCAAAAAGGTCGAATATCTTGGTCATTTTATTTCCGAGAAGGGCATTGAGACTGACCCACGTAAAGTGACTGCGGTAAAGAATTTTCCAGTACCTATTACTATTAAGCAATTGCGTGGTTTCTTGGGTATGGCTGGATACTATCGGCGATTTATACGTAATTTCAGTTCAATTGCAGCACCAATGAATAATTTATTGAAAAAGGATGAAGGTTTTCATTGGAATGATCAATGTCAAATTGCGTTTGAAAATCTAAAACAGGCATTGATAAATGCACCAGTTCTCGCGTATCCAAATTGGGAACAACCGTTTATTTTAACAACAGACGCTAGTGTCGTCGGTCTTGGTGCAGTTTTAGAACAGGATCAACCAGGTGAGAAAAAGCCTAAACCCATAGCTTATGCTAGTAGAGCTTTAGTTGGTGCTGAGAAACGCTATAAAATTGTGGAATTGGAGGGTCTTGCAGTTGTGTGGTCTTGTAAGCATTTTCAGCATTATCTACGCCATCGAGAATTTACTCTATATACCGATAACGAAGCCCTTAAATACATTTTTGCGAATGCCAAAAATCAAGGCTATACTAGAATCGCTAAATGGGCTATTGCATTGTCAGAATTTCGTTTTAAAACTCAACATCGAAAAGGCGTAGATAATCCTGTAGCTGATTGTCTTTCACGTAACCCTCAACCAGTTGTCGTTGATTCGAACGTCGACCGCGCTGAAGGTGAAAGTGAACTTATTCCATCTAATAATAAATTTCAGTATGTATCTGACGAGTTTGACGTAACCGAAGACATGTTTCCGCCAGTGTGCACGATTGAAAAATACTCTGATGATGAATGGTCTCAAGCACTAAAAGTTGATTCTGATTTTGGTCCTTTTATTGAATATCTTGAAAAAGGCACATTGCCTAAGGATGACCTGACTTGGACTTTAATACGTGGTCAATCCGATTTTGAATTGGAAAACGGCATGCTTTATCGCTATCGAACTGATATTCACGAGAGACGTAAAAAGGGTTCTGCTCGTTTAACTTGTGTCCCTAGAAAGTTTCGAAATTATATTCTTGAACAGTATCATTCTGCAATAGATACTGGTGGTCATCAGGGTGTACCTCAAACTCACTATAAAGTTGCGACTAGATATTATTGGCCTAACTTACTTACGGATGTTAAATTGTTTATACGTAATTGTATTGTTTGTGCTAGATTTACGATAGGCCCGAGGAACCCTCAAGCTCCTATGAGAATTTATCCACCAGTTACTAAACCATTTGAAAGGGTGACGTTATGCATTTCCCGATTAGTAAAAAGCAGAATGTTTGTGTTTTGGTTGTAATTGATCAACTTACCCTTTGGGCAGAAGCATGGCCCTTACGAAATGAAAAGGCCGAAACTTTAATACGTGTGTTTTTGAATGAATTTATTTTGCGGTACGGGGTACCTACTGAGGTGATATCGGATCAAGGTCCAAATTTTCAAGCTGAAGTAACTACTGCTTTGTTTAAATTGATGGGTACGAAGAAATTACGTACAACTGCGTATCATCCTCAGTCTAATGGCCTAGTCGAACGGGTAAATGGTACTATACGGGAGATTGTTAAAAAGTACGTAGATATTGATCAGCGTGATTGGGACGTTAAACTTGCTTTTGCTATGCATGCCTATAGGACTTCATTGCATTCAACTATACAGGATACTCCTTATTTTCTATTGTTTGGTCGAGATGCACAAGTTCCGGAGGATTTGTTGTTTGAAAATTTAGATAAGCCAGTAACTTCTTTGGTGAATTACAAGACTTCTTTAATTCGTACTTTGACGGAAAACTGGCACATTACAGCTCAAATTATAGCTGATAAGGCGGAACTTGTTAAACAAAGGTACGATAAACGTGTACGTATAAAAAATTTTGAAGTGGGACAAATTGTAATGCGGAATATTACGCAAGTACCTCAGCCAACAGGTAGAATGGCTAAGTTAGCTCCTAAGTACGACGGACCCTATAGGATAACGGAAGTTTTATCAGATCAAAATGTACGATTACGTAATATGAAAACGGGAGACATTAGTAAAGTCATTCATGTACATCGTTTAAAGTTGTTACCCGATATAGATCCCGAAACCCTTGAGGAGTTGGAAATTGACGTTGACGATCCAACTGCTCTTGGTGATGATAATATTGTGCGTACCTATGATAATAGTGATGCTGTAGCTACGAATGATGATGTAATTGTCCGTCATTGTGAATTAAAACCCACTGAAAAAGACCAAACAGAACAAATTCAAGCAACTACTGAAGATCCTATTGTAGTGCAACGACAGTTGCAAGGTATAGAAATGGAAGCGGATGAGACTACATCAAATCACAATCAAGAATGCACTATTACTTCCACTACTGCAAAGAATTCGCAACACCATTCCTTGCACCAGTCTTCCAATTATCCAACGGAATCTTTCCGTGCAATCCCTTTTCCCCATGCTACAGTCACCTTAGTATCGTATTATATGTTAATATGTTCGAAAGACAAGCATCCTATGTGCACTTTGTACTTTAGAGAACATTAATTCGTAGATTCTATCATCATCACAATTTTGGAAAAGGATGCCTAAATAGAGTCATGGAAGCTTTGGAGAAAGAAGCTTACCAACAGCAAGCTGAAAGGGAAGAATCAGCTAGAAAAGCTCGGTGCAGAGAGAGTGATTTTTTGTGCATAATGTTCATCATTTATTTAATGAATATCAGATAGAAGGCATAGTCAGCTGATGGAAGGAATCTAGTTCGATTTTGTTCTTGTGAATTCTCAGAAGGAGCAATGTCTGAAATAGCACAGCTTGTAATGTTGAAGCCATTAGTAATCTTAGTATATCTACCACGGCAGCAATTGGAAATCAATGAGTATTGCCAAAAATAAGGCATCAAGTCTATTTTCATTTTGGAGGAAATGTTGAAACGCCTGCCGATTTTACAGGAAATGCAACAGCGAGATATATCGTGATGGACTTAATGAGTATTGCTAGAGAAGTATGCTTAGCACAGGAAGGAAAAAGCGTTTGCAGTATGTGAGGTCTAATGCGGAATCCCGGCGCATCGTAACAACGCGCTTTGATTAGGACTCTGGTCACTGGGCTCTCAACATCATCATTACGCGCAACTTGTATGGCCATCTTCGAGTTAGTGCGTAGCTGCCACACAAAAGCGCATGTCGTAGGTCTCTACGTCGTGTTTTTGTCGTGATGGTAGCCTGGTTTCATTCTTTTTTTTCTTTTTCATTTTTTACTTTCAATATTTTACTTTTCGCAGTAATTTTTCTTGGTTTTGTATTTTTGCCAATCGTTTAACCGGAATTTATTGAAAGCTAACGTTTAGTTTTTTTCTAACCTGAATTTTTTCTGTTTATCTTATCGGAATTATTGGAATTCTCCGAATTTATTGAAAAGCAAGCAAAGTTTATCAGTTAACCAGTACACACCATACATATATGATGGTTAACCAGAAAGAAAGAAGGAATTAATAGAGGCTTATTAATACGTTCATACTTAAAACGCCTCAGATAAGTTTAAATGAAGAATTTAACTATTATTGAAGTTTGGCTTGCTATCTATTTTCTAATTTGTGGTATTTAATCTTTACATATTATTTTTGAAGTTTTTTTGTAGGTGTACAGATATACGTTTGCATTCTAATTTTGGCATTTTGTTTTGTATTTTTCGCTTAATCTTTGCCGCATATTAATCTAAATACTCTAAAAATCCAAAAATATTGAGTTAGTTCTTATGTAGTTTATTTGCTGTATAGTTGTTTTTGTATTCTTTTGTAATTATGCTTCGGCAAGCCACACTTCATAGCGAAATAGGTTCATGCTTTGTATATTGATGTAGTGAATTACAGTTAGTTTGTATTTTTACTTCAATACACATCATAAAACTCAAGTGAAATGACGGTGTAAATATAGTTTTTCTCTTTTTGGAGTGAATTTCTACTTTCTCTGTTTAAACGTAAAACGTCGAATTTCTTTTCTATCTTGCGCTTATCTTCTCTAAATTCTTGGCGCAAATCGCAAATCTCAAGTTGACGAGTACGAGTATTCTTTATAAATGTTTGTCTAACCCCATTTGTGTTTCAGCTTTACGGCTCTTTCAATGGTGTTTTTCAACGGTGCTTCGAACGGTGCAAGTTGTCGGTGCTACCACTCTTCCGACCAGGATCGAGGGCCGGTGCCCCGTAGTAGCCATACCACTGACCATAGCGAAGAATGCCTTATATTAGTATTTATTTCATATTCATAATTGTTTGTCATTTATTGTTATCGTCATTTTTATAGTCTTCTTGTCTTTAAAATTTTTCTATTCACTTTAAAACTTAGCCTTAAAAGCTTGCCTTAATTTTTTGTCTTGTTGTACTGTTTCTATTTGTTTGTCTACTTAGATTCTGTTGTTTGTTTCTGTTTAGTTAGGTTTCGGATTTGTTTTGTGGAATTCGTAGGAACTCATTTCTTTCGCACGGGGTGAAACGATAACAAAAACATTGAAAGCTGAGAAGTTGATAACGTATTGTTAGCTTTATATTTGTTAAGACTTGTTACGATATATGGATATTATTGCTGTTTGTTAAATTATGTTTGAAATTCTTTTTGAAATTGAATTGGGATTCTTGTATTTTCTTTAAACTGCTATTTGCTATTGCACAATTCCGAGAGATGAGGGCTTTAAGCCAAGGGCCAAGAGTTGAGCTAAGACGGGTTGTGCTGTAAACGGCAGTTTCTGTCTGTGCTTTCTACTATCTACTTGTGAACCTGTAATCCTACTTTTATTATTGTTAGTTAGTCTGTGAGAATATGTATAGTTTACTTGTATTGTTCTTTATTTTTGTGATATTTACACTCTTTGATTTTGATTTGAATTCTTTGTTGTTACCATAAATGTCGTATTTAGCATTTTTCTTTGAACAACGTTGTGCAGATACTATGTCGTATATACTCTTTTGAAACTTTGTTGTAAAGCATAATACTTGTCATATTTTACTCTCTGTACAGTCATTTTTTGCATTGTCTGGCCAGTATATAATTATCATTGTAAGCGTGCGAGTTTTGTGTGTTGGGTTGAGTTGAGTGAATTGGGTTTTCTAACCATAGCGGCTTAAGGGTACTACTTTTTCATATGGGGTTTCGATTCCTTTTTCTAGATGTTATACTTATTCTTTTTTCATTACTTAAATTTGAATCGCAGTATCGTTTAAAATGTTATCAAGTTACGTGCAAGTAAGCAGTTAATCCCCAGTTTCAATTAGCCTGCATTTGACTACCACTCCGCTACCAAACTTTCATAATTTCTTTAAACTTAGTACTTTCTTTTGTAAGTCGCTTGGCTTACTTCTGAAGTTACTTTCTTTCATGGGCAGTAAAAGCGCCAGGACTTCTTAACGGTTGCTTACTGGTCGCCCATGTAGTTTTCCTTTTTCTTGAAATTTTCCATCAATTTTTAATTCTCGAATTATGGTAGCAACTCTCGTTATCTCTGAATTTTTAGCAGGCGCTAAAAAAAACTTTCGCAGGGGGATGATGTGAAAAACTAGCAATTACGGTCTGCGATTCTGCAACCATTCTAAACAACCACTCAAAGTAATCATTACTTCTGTGTAGTTACGTCGGTTTGAGATGATGAGTCATCGGATCAATTAGTCTAATTAATCAGTTGTTGGTGTTACGATTTAGTGTGCAGTCGGCCTGTAGAGCCATATTTTGTATTGGCGGTGCGTTCCTGTCTTTTATGGATTAAAACGTAAGTTGTATAATAAATACATTTGTACGCCACTCCAGTCTCATGTTTGATTAGGATAGGTTTAGAATAGGGGTCTAATTTAGAGCGAGTTGCACCCGTAAGAACCTGCATCAGATTCGCCATACAATTTCCGGTTTAGTAACCGGACAGTAAACCGGGGATTGATACATGAGTTGAGAGAATTCTGTGTTCAAAACAATTTGGTTGCGATTTTTAAAATTTCACATTTTCCTTGCTGTGCTGTAGCTGTAGAGATGCCGCAGAGAGCTCTCCATTGGACATGACATGTCCTTTAGGACTACAAATGTGGACAATTCTTGATCGACGGACCAGTGCTGTTGAAACTGTCGAAATCTTGCAACATTTGATTTTTCGAAAAATGGCCAGTTTTTGAATTCGAAAATCATTTTTCGCTGTTATCTCTGAAATTGTAAGGAATCGAAAAATATATACTCTCAAAAGCAAAGTTGCAGGTCTTGGTGAGAGGATTACAATGAGTTTGGCCGGTAGGGTGGCCACAGTGGAAGTTTTGGCGGATTTAATCTAATTTCTCTAAAACGCAAATGTTCACGCCGCGACTTTTCTAAAATCTTTTATTGGCTAAACGATGTAGTTGTAGCAAATTTGACTAAATTTCAACGACAATTGCGCTTTTAAAGCCCAAAAACACGCGAACCCGAACCAGCACCATAAGCATTTAATTATTGTGAAAAATGTGTTCATTATTTTCTCTCATTTTCTCGTCCATTCATTTCTTTTTCCAGTAAACATCAAGTAATTTGCATAGTATCACACCAACGCCTGCATGGAGTATAGTATTAAAGCAATTAAGCAAGCAAAAGCAAGAAATGGGGTCAGCAAAGCTAACAAGTCACATAAAATGATGCCAGCACAATAAAACATAGCAATGGAAAACTAAAAATAGGCAACATAGAAACGATTTTATAAAGCTAGGTTGAATGTTAACACTTTTTATAAAAAAACGGGTGACGAAAATTTTGTCCACATTTGTCCACGTTTGTCCACGTGGACAAGCCTTCTGTTCATGTCCACTGGACCAGCGGGTACCCGCGTCCACCTTCCAACTCTGCTCCAACCAGGTGCATGGAGATGTGAGGGGTTTAGGTTTGGGGAGGGAAAATATATTGTGAAGGGTTGGGGTGATGTAGCTGAAATTAGGGTGGGTGGGTCAGGCGATTTCAGCTGGGGTACAGTCTGAGAAAACAAATTTTGAGTGGAGGCGTGAAGGTCGGATAGCAAAGTAATCACATTTCCGACTCTCCAGAACAACTCAATGGACAAGTCGGGCTATAAAATGTTTTCTAATCATGTCTAAGCCGTCATTTCGGTAAATAAACCGCTTCTCTAAGGGCCTTTTTAAGAAAGGGTAGAGTAGAGTAGAGTAGAGTTAAAATTAACTGTTTTAACTCGGTTTAACTCCACTCAAGCTGGAGTTTCCCTCTTTTAACTCTTTCATGAAAAGGATCGAGTTAATTTTAACTCTACTCTGCCCTTTCTTGAAAAGACCCTAAGTCCTGTCGCCAATTAATAATTAACGGTTAATTAGCCGGGGTAAAAACCAAAAGCGAGACAAACAACCTATGGAAAAAGTACTAATATTCGGTCGAGTAACTCATATTCGCGATTTCATGCGTAAAACGTGTAAATAGCTTCCCTGACTTCAGATCTACAGTGTGTTTTTGATATTCCTCACAGTAAGTGAAAACAAGCAGAACCCTAAAAGCACTCTTAGAAATGTTCCAGTAGAAAGTACTGGAATCTTAGTAATTTCCTACTAAAGTGCTCCAGTGCGATAAAGACATAGCGGAGCGATTAGTATTTTCCTACTAAAGTAGTCCAGTATTTTAAAAACTACTGGAAATAGCTAGTAAACTTTACTAGATAAACTGTGTAGAACACTTTACTGCTTTGACATACTAACTACTGGAATTTCCAGTAGTTTCTACTAGATATTTAGTATTATATACTGGACCCCCCAAAAATTTTTGGGGGGCAAAAATACTGGATTTTCCAGTAATTTCTACTGGACTCAGTAGTAGATTCTACCAATCTCCTAAGATAGTCTTACCACCAAAAATACTGGATTTTCCAGTAGTTTTTACTACTTTCTCCCG
>JASAND010020866.1:0-26218 GCA_030248195.1 Trissonchulus latispiculum | reverse complement strand
AAACTTTTTTGCGACTTGTAGTACTCGTCGTGCTGATTCCAACGATACCAAATTTGTCTAGTTTCGTTGAGTATTTAGCTGGCACGGTGCTCGAACGAGTATCAAAGGGCCGCGCAGCGCCTCTGGCCAAAAACCTGAAAAGTGGGTTAAACTTTGACCAAAACTTTTTGCGACTTGTAGTACTCGTCGTGCTGATTCCAACGATACCAAATTTGTCTAGTTTCGTTGAGTATTTAGCTGGCACGGTGCTCGAACGAGTATCAAAGGGCCGCGCAGCGCCTTTCACACCCATATTACAGGAGGTCGCTCTCGCGTATCCGTCTTGTCCGTCTATCCGTCTTGTTGTATATACAGTTTTTGTGACCTAGACATCCGGTTACCGGACATAGTCCGGATGCGACCGGATTTTCAGAGATGGCTTGGGCATAGAAACTGGCAAATTTGATGAAACCTAGCCAGTTGATGCTGCAAATATTGATGTTCGATTTTCTCACATATTATATGGAATATCGCAAAAATAAGTGCTGATATGAAGTCAGCGACGCCGATTTAACCTGTTGCATGCATAAAATCGCTAATATGAGTTACCCTGACCGAATACTGGTGTTGTTTATTTTCCCACCGGTTGGTTTTTTCCGCCTTTGTTTTTTTTACCCCGGCTAATTAACCGTTAATTACTAATTAACGACAGGACCTAGAGAGGCGATTTATATACCAAAAAGACAGTCTAGACAGGGCAGGGCCGCGCAGCGCCTCTGGCCAAAAATCTGAAAAGTGGGTTTTTTGGGTAGGTCGTACATCGCACCGGATATGACCATAAATCCCGCAGTTTTGGTCCAAATTGGACAAAACTTGAGTTTATATTTTCTGAATACCGATATGGTCCATGTGCCACGCGCTATATTTATCGCTCTCTGGCCTTTTATCCTGGGGGAAGGGGGGGGGGTAACCTCCCCAAAAAATTTTCCCAAATTTTTTGGCAAAAATGTTGGGGGCCCTCCCCCCGAAATTTTGGAGGGGGCCCCTTTTTAGACCCCGCCCACGAACCCCCCCTCCAAACCTTCCCCAAAACAAAAATCTATCCCCCCTAATTCAAAAATTGGGAGGTCTATATACCTCCTTCAAAAAAGTGCTCCCTCCCCAAACCTCCCTCAAAAAAAATTTTCTTCCCCCCACCGCCTAAATCAAAAAAATTGGAACGTCAACCCCTCTCTAAAAGTTTTCCTTTTTTTCCAGCCAAAAATGTTGGGCGGGCCTTCACCGGAATTTTAGGGGGACCCTCTTGAGATACCCCCCCCCAGTATCCCCCACCCAAAATTTTTTCAAACCTCCCTCAAAAAATTACCCCCCTCCCAATACCCCCATAAACCTCCCCCAAAAAAATTTTTTTATTCCCCCCCTAAATCAAAAAATTAGAAATTTTAGGGGGCCCCTAACCTCCCTCAAAAAATTTTCCTAAGTTTTTTGCGGCGGCGATCCATTTTTCGTCGTGGGTGGGAGAACTAGACCATGGTGTCGAGCAAAAAGAGCCCTAATTCGAAGATGATTTCAAGTGGCCATCTCTCCGCCCCATTCTTTTTTTTTGAGGGGGGAGGGAAATTTAATTTTTACAAACCTCCCTCAAAAAATTACCCCCCTCCCAACACCCCCACAAACCTCCCCCAAAAAATTTTTCTATTCCCCCCCTAAATCAAAAAATTAGAAATTTTAGGGGGCTCCTAACTTCCCTCAAAAGTGGCCATCTCCCCGCCCCATTCTTTTTTTTGAGGGGGGAGGGAAATTTAATTTTTTCAAACCTCCCTCAAAAAATTACCCCCATAGTTTCCCTGGAAATTTTGGTTGGGGGGGAACTTCGAAAATTTGGTGGTCGATCCCCGAAAAGTGATGGGGAGTACCCCCCCCCCGAGCCTTCCCGAGTACCCCCCTCAGAAAATTCAAAAAATGGACTAAAAAATAAAAATTTTCTGTATTTTAACGCTTTTTTTTCAAAACAAGGCTTGTTTTTATCGTTTTAGGCGTTTTTACACCGTTTTAAACCGATTTTAAGCCAAAATTTGAGAAAAAATTTTCAAAAAACTGACCATTTTTTAGCAAAATTTAGCTAACTTTTCGCCCCAAAAAGTGCTGGGGGCGGGGAGGGTTTGGGGGGGGGTAACCAAAAGTGGGGGGAGGGCTAGTCAAAAAATCTGGGAGGGGGTAAAGTTGGTCGAAAATTTTGGGGGGGATACCCCCCACACAACCCCCCCCCTTAGGGAAACTATGAGTACCCCCCTCCCTCCCAACACCCCCACAAACCTCCCCCAAAAAAATTTTTCTATTCCCCCCTAAATCAAAAAATTAGAAATTTTAGGGGGCCCCTAACCTCCCTCAAAAAATTTTCCTAAATTTTTTGCAAAGATTTCTATAGGCCCCCGCCCTCCCCCGCCACAAATCGAAAGGACCTGCATCATAGGTGTAACGGGGATTTGGGTTGGGGGGGGGCCCCCTCCCCCCAAAATTTGGGGGCGGGCCCCCTTTTTAGACCTCCCCCAAACCCCCCCAAGACCCCCCCAATCCCCCCCCAAAAATTTTTTTTTTTTTTTCCAAAAACCTTTCCCAAAGCCGAAAAAACCCCCCCCCTAACTAATTTTAACATTAGACAGGGGTTTTAAACTCGAAAACTTGGTTGCCAACATGTTTCTAACTACAAAATAATGTCAATATTGAGTCAGAAAGTCCATTTAACTGCTGAAAACGTGTATTTCACGCACTAATGAACACTTTAAGCCAAAAATTTGAACATTTTTGAAAAATTTAGCAAAATTTACCCTAAAAATACCCGATTTTTGGCCAATTTTTCGCGCCTTCGGCGCGACTACCCCCCCCCCCCCCAGTTGGGGGGGGCCGGGGGCCCCCAAAAATTTTTGGGGGTGGTTTGGAAAAATGGCTGGGGGGGGGTTACCCCCCCCAAACCTCCCCCCAATTACACCTATGACCTTCATCGCATCGGAATCACCAGTTGACAAGCCATTACTTAGCTATAATCAAAACATACATACAAACAGTATACATCACATTATCCAAAGTATTATCTCATTCAAAAATAAAACATAAATCATAGAGAACAAACAACAAAACATTTACTAAATTGTTATCCAGTAAACGAGAAAACTGTACACTGCACAAATATCGTCATACAACCAGAAACAATCTCATCCTCAACATATGTAATGCAGTCTTACAAAAGAATGCAAAAACTCTTAAAACAATCCTCAACAACTAACTATCCTATGATCATTCTTTAAAACTAACACAAGAGAATCCTTTCCTTGGTTACCTATCAACGGATAATCCTTCTAAACAAAAAAACAAAAAAGCGGCACATGAGACACTTTAACTAAAAGTGATAGCGTCACATGAGACAGTTAGGAGTTTACTGTTTCATTAGTCCAAATATTCGCCCCGTGTAATTCAATTGTCAAGTTGGCTAACGAATACATGACATTGACAGTCACAATATATTGCCAGATAATTTTTGCATTATTCTTTCTTTCTACTTTCTACCCAGAAGTCTTTCTACTTTTTCATTAAATTTTCTTTACCGCGCATTTCTGTCACAGTTTAATGAACTTCAAATATATAAGCCAAATCTAAAATGCAAATTCTAATTTATAGAAGGCAGCATTTCAATTAGAAAGACAGCAGCTTCATCAACAGATCTCAGAGCTGAAAAAACTAGCGGCAAAGCAAACCGCGAAATTGGAGTGGCAGCTTGAAGAGGCTAAAAACGCAATGGAAAAATTAAAAGGTATTAATATTCTAGTACCAGGTTTAGAAAAGCAAAATAGGTCCTTTGTCGTTGTAAAGGAAGCAAGCATAGGAAAGATTGACATGCCTGATATGGAAAGGCAGTTTTTGGGTCAGTGGCGTATGTGATAGCATGCCCCCTACCTACTCACTGCTCAGGAGCGGAAGGGTTGTGGTACGTTTTCTGGCCTGCTTTACTTTCTTTACCACTTCTTTACTTTCCATCCTAACACCCAGATGCCGAACTCTTAAAGTTTCCTTTTAAGGCTTTGTTGACGGTCCGGTTCCAAGGGCACTGGGTGCCTGATTTTCATTTTCTGCCTCCTATATTCAGCAGCATTTAACCTAACTGCTCTATAATATGCAAAAGTTAAAAGGGCAAAGTAATAAAATGTATTCCTGTATGTTATGTGACAACTTATAAGCGTTCATTTTGTAAGTGCACATATCTTTATTTTGTTCATTTTCAGATGAAACAACATCAAGCCACTATGATACTGAAGAAAAGGAAGCCATCATTAGACAGCTGTCCAACAAAGTTAACCTACAGGGTGATGAAATAAGGAATCTGGAATCCGTTCTGGCAAAGAAAGAGGCCATGCTAAGACGATTTAGTGTCGGGTTGGACAAATCGCTCAATAGTGTGACTTCCGATCAACCTTTGAGATCTGATTCGGCACCTGAAAATACTAAAAAGGCAATCGATCGACTGATGACCGAACAATTTTTGAATGACGAATCGGATTCTGACGGCGGCATGTCTCCAGAGGCCTACTCTGACATTCCGATGTCGTTGCTTGAAGAGGACGCTGAAAGAGTTCGACTTCAGCAGCGTCGAAATAGACGCATTAGATCGGGTAAGTGCCAACCGTATAAAACTGAGAATTGTCACCTTAGACCATAAGATTAACACGGAGGGGTGTGAGGAGGATTCCAAGCCGCCCCCCAACCCGGACAAGGTACAAGCCCTATCGTCGTCAGGGGCAAGGAGTAAGGAATAATTGGGCAAGGGCTAAGCAGAAATGGCCGGAAAAATAGGTTTTGCACCGAAATTCTGTAAAATTTCCGTCTGCGGCGGGATTTTTAACTATAATTTCTTAATTTTTACAAAAAATCTATCTACATTTTGAAATTTATTCTGAAAATTAATAATTTTTCTACAAATTCTTTAAAATTGTAAATTTATATTACTATTAGCGTTTATTTATACTTATGGTACAAACCCACCTCGAAAATTTTGGTTTAAGGTACAAGCCCACTCAAAATTTTCTTGGGACAAGCCCCCCCCCCGGATCCGACCATACGTTAATGTATATATGCCTTAAACCTAAGTTTAAGTTAGTAACCCGAAGGCACAGCTGAACAAGAAAACTATTGACCTGAGCAGATAACAAAAGCCTTACCTACAACAATGGGGATTCTTTATTATTATGATTATTATTTTTTGAGCAAGTTTCCTATCCCTTGTAGTTACATTTTTCGGGACCCCCTCCTTGTGGCGACCCATAGTCCCTTCGCATCTTTCTTCCCGTCAGTCTCATCCAATTCAAGCTTGGTTTGCTTTATCACTTTATTCTTTTCATTAAATTATTCATTGTTTTAATTGATTTCATTGTATTATAATATATATATATATTAAAATCAACGGAAAGCTCATATTTTTGTTGCATCAAACTAACACTGAGCAGAAAAGTGAAGGCACACGGTAGTTGCTTATATTAATTATAATTGGGATGCTGAATCCTAAGTCAACAAGATAATTAGGTTTTGTTCTTAGTCTCAGCGTGATTCAGAGTATATAAGCCGTCAAGTTAAAAAGATGGATGATGACATAGCTAGATCATATTAATGTTATTACTGCAAAGCTTAGTTGGAGGGCTTAGTTTTCAGAAGGGAAAATTATTAATGCGTATATTGGAAAATAATCCTTATGTCCGTTATGAGACAGCTTAAAACGTATGATTTTGATTACATATGCTGTTTCAGGGGCGCTCAAAAATGTGTATGCTTTCAACGATGATATGGAGGCACTCAACGTCTCCACTGCAAATCAGTCGATGCTTACACTGCGACCGAGCACAATGGAAAGTAGAGCTGCCGCTGTCGCATCAGATATCCAGGAAACTGTTCATGCAAAAATAAAACAGAGACAAAGTAAGACTTTTTCACCGTAGCTAATTACATACATAATCGTGGGAATGTTCATTGCTCGGAAGCTCCTGTGGAAAACTTCTGCTGTAAAAGAGTCCCATTATGTGGTCGATTTTGCACTGTTTTTTCTTTTCTGAGTTTTTTCAGACAACGAAGGTACATAAGAAAATAAGGATACTAATTACAAGCATGATAAGTATTAAGTATGGTTCAACAATTAAGATATTTACGTTGCAGTTAAAAATCTGCCGACAGTTTAGACAGTGAAACAATAGGCAGAGAGGTGAGATAGCAGTTGGCTATTTCCCGTTTTTGCGCTTCAGTGACTGGGTGGCAACTGGCATGGCAAACGTTTCTCATTATTTTTAATGAAGAATGCAGCAACATAACCAAATTTATTAATACGTCATCACATACAGATAGTAGTTTAATATTTCTTTACAGACCCTCATCTGAGCATCTATTCTGTTTCTACTGTTTTAGACTCTGCCGTCTATTCTCGTAATGGTTCGGCACCGATGCTATTTAAACCAAGATCAAAATCTCATTCAAGCGGCTCGAGATCAAGTCCCGAAGTCCATCCTCGCGCTCACCCTCAAAACACAAGGGAAGACAACACTGAGATTTTGTCCATTGCTGATCATGACGACAGAATTGCTGAAATTAATCGAAACTCAAGTCTAAAATTGCCTGACTTACAAGAAAGTAATCGTACTGAACCTACTGGAAATAAAATTAACCTACACCCCAGAGAATCTTCAGCGAGAACTCTAAGAAATGGTTCAGTTTCAAACGGGGAAGAACGAGACAGCAGCGACGACGAAATACGAGAAGTTTTCGTTCAGCGAGAACGTCAGCCTGCCAGACCCAGATCGCGGCATTTTGGATCCGCCAGCAGTCGAGATTCTGGTTATCTGGGCGAAAGCTTGACCAGCATCTATTCTCAACAGGTTAAGGTAGAAGAGGCCAACGAACAAATCAGTCAACCAATCGTCAGCAATAAGCCCAGAAATTAAGCTGAGGAATGTAAATTGAACATTGCTATTTCCGGTGCAATAACTGCTTTTATCTGGTGTTTACTATTAAAGTATTATTTTCAATGGCAAGAAGATAGGAATTTACAATGATTTAATATTCTCTCTTTTGGCTGTAACACAAGGTCTGCATATAAGTATAAATAGTTCTATTAAACTGATCACAGAAGCCCCAATGCATCCTGCCATTGTTGATCCCAGATTGCTAAGAAGTGAATTTAGCTAAAATAAAAAGTGTATTAAATATGGCTGTACATGAGCATTTTCAAATATAAAAAGCACTTAGTACTCCATTCACGTACAAATATTTATGCAAATATTTTTGCTTCGACTATCATTTTGGTAACAAAGCTCCAGTAAACAGAAGAAGCTCATTTCCAATATATACTGGTACCAAATTGTGGAGGAAGGGCTACTAGGGTCAATTTGCTGGAGGGGTAGACCGTTATAGCGTGCAAGGATGTGAAATGCTTACATTGCATAGAGTATGACGCTTGTCGTTGTCCTACTCTTACGTATCAAGAGTAGATGATAGGAAGAGTGTGACACGGGACTCTTCCTAGTGTATTGGCCTGTCAGATGCTCGGCACGTTAAGGCCGAAATCTCGCGGGAGGGGGTCACGGTTAGCACAGTTAACCATGTGTTTACATGCGTTTGAACTAAAATGAATCTGATTGGCTAATCCACTATCTTATGTCAAAAGTACGTGTATAAGGTGACCCCCGAGATCTCGGGGGGGGGCTCAGCTTAGCGTTGTTAGGCGTGTGTTTATATGCGTTTGAACTGCATTTCATGCATTTTTTGAAATGCATTTCATTGGCTGCTTAGCTGCTGCTATTGAAATGCACTGGTGAGGGTTACGGTTAACATGGTTAACTGTGCTAACCGTGACCTCCCCCCCTTCCGAGATTTCGGCATTAATGTGCCGAGCATCTGACAGGCCAATTACACTAGGAAGAGTCCCGTGTCATACTCTTCCTATCATCTACTCTTGGTATTATGTACCCTTGCTATTAGCTAAGACCGGCCTTGGATCGTACACAACAATACAATTTTAGATCTATTCATAACGGTGGCATGCTTTCGAATCAAACAGAAAGGTCAGAACCAATTGAAATAATTCCACAATATTCAATGTAACAACGCAAAGCCTTACCGAATTTAATGGAGATTCGTCTTGGCCAATATATGCAATTGTTTCATAATATACTTCCACAATTGAATAAGCTTTTCTAAAATTTAAGTATTCAGTGAAGTATCATTTTATCTTTGAATGGATGCTACGAAAAGTGTCATACTATCATTAGACATGATCTATACAAGACAAACAACCCACGCTCAATGCGTTCTAGAACTGAGTGCACAAAGTTCTTTGCATAAAACGCTGCAAACATTTAACAGGTAATTAATCGTTGGAGGCTGCCGGTGGTAGTGGTATGACAGGACACCAAAATCAGGAGGATCGGTCTTAGGAAAGGTGGCTCTATGAGCCCTCAAAAACTACAAAACAATCGTAAACAAGAATTCTTCTTTCTAAAATTCTAGATTTTCTAAAACAAGAATCTTTTGTAGTGCAGGACTTTCTTCTTCTTTTATTTGGATAGTCCAGGGAGATTTCTGGAAACATTTTGATATTTTCAGCCAAAACATTAACAGGAAAGCGATGCTAAAGACAATGATTCAAAGAAGACTTCGAATAATTCATAACACAAATAAAAACAATTGCTGTCTTACTTGTACAGAATATGGCACTGTTCATTTAGCTCTCTACATCCTGGAATCTAAACCAATATTTGAAACAATTTCAGTCAATTGGTCCTCATTAGGAGTCTTAGACGCACTATATATTCTAATTTTAAAATTAAAAATGTTTTATAAAAGCCATTTGCGTAGTTGAATATACGTCTTCTTAAGCTCAACTTATGTATTCCTGAAACTAATAATCCTATCTTCGAGCAATAATTTTGGATTAGCCAGCCTAGGAAAAACAAAACCACTAATTAGTCGAATTTTAATTTAATGGCCAACAATTATTTGTTTGTAGCAAGAGTACATAATAACTAAGAGTGTGGCAAGCGTCCCACTCTTAGTTATTAGGCTGCAGACATCATCTGCACAATAACGGCCTACCACCCCCACAACTGAGTACCTAGTGACCCCCGCCACAACTGAGTACCAGGTACACAATTGTGTACCAGCACTCGTTTGTATCTTTACATGTTGAAGCCAAAAACATTTTATCAGCAGCTGGCCACTTTTGAGCTTTGAATTGTGTACCTATTACTCCGTTGTGGGTGGGGGTCACTAGGTACTCAGTTGTGGGGGTGGTAGGCCGTTATTGTGCAGATGATGTCTGCAGCCTAATAACTAAGAGTGGGACGCTTGTCACACTCTTAGTTAATATATACTCTTGTTTATAGTCATTATTACGTAAGCATTAGTGTTTAACACAGCAATACAAATAGGCAGCAAATAATTTGTTTGTAACAATGAATTAGTAATCAACCATCTTTCAATAACATGATTATTCTCAAAATGTCAAGTTTCGAACATATTCAATACCATCTGTTAAACACAGGAAACAAGAATGTTTCCCGTGGTAAATCTACGAAATCAGGCCCATATTGGGCCAAAACATGAAGTATTGTAATTTCTCTTATCCATTCAAAAAATTGTGCAAATTCAGTTGAATCCAGCTAGTTTTAATCTAAAGATGGCCAAGCAGACCCATTTTTTTGAAAGGAAACTACCAGAAACCACAATTTCGTCAAAGACGCAGTAATTCTAAACGTATTCAATGAATACTTGAATTATCAAGACACTTCGTTTATTCACAAGGTCAAAATGGGCCCAAAATATTTATTTTGGGGCTGGAAAGCTAGAGAACCAGTGGTAGTGGTTGCTGGGTTCGATTCCTGCACCATAACAATGTACTAATGGGTTTAACCCCTTTTATTCAGGTGCGGACAACAGGCCAACGCAGTCTTTCCGGATCTGGACGATTGGACGATGCTTGCGTCAGTAGCCTGTTCAGGATTAGAATTTTTTGGATAGTGGACGGTGTCGGTCCAAGTCAGATAGTCGTTGGAGTCTTTAAGAATTGTCAGTATTGTGGAACTTCTCAGAAGGTACATGGACCAGGGGCCCGTTGCATAAAAAATACAATAAGTTAATAAGTCCAATAAGTCATATACAATAAGTAAATTTGCGTTGCATAAAAGTAATAATCAAATAAGTCATAAGCGACTTATTAAAATAAGCGATTTTGGAATTAAAAGAAGTCAATTTCATAAGCGAGCGTTGCATAAAAATTGGCAATAGTTATCAGCTTATGAAAAATCGCTTAGTAAAATAAGCGAATTTGCAATAAAATTTTCAGTTTTATTGGATTAAGACTAAATAAACACGGGTCGGAATTATCTTTCAATCTTCGCAGATTACATGCATTTTTATGTGTTGTTTTTGAAAAATTAATAGTATTTTCAATGCTTTCAACTTTCATTTATTTAATTGTTTACTCAAAAATTATTTGTCAATTTAATTACAATTAAAATTTAGTTCTGTTTCTAAAATTACTTAACCTTGGAACGTCTTCCGACCCGTGTTATCCTTTACATCCGTTAGGATCGCTATCACTTAAGCAATGCAAAATTTGGAAACCGATTCTGATTCCTCTAATTTTTCGGATATCGATGATGACGCGCCTATAAGAAGACCGCGGCATTTTCGACCAAGAATTAATTTTGATGTGGTGTGGCCGATACTTCGGAAGCAGCAGCAGAGGATGCAGCAGCCGATGGGGGGTTTGGATATTCATCTTCAAATGTTTCCGCGACAGGTAGGCCCTCCACAGCCGCAGAATCCTTGCCAACGATATCCAGAACCAAATTATCCGCAGTGGTATATTTGGCTTCAGCTCCTCCTCATGCTCCAGTTTTACGACGCTTATCCACCTTCTGCTAAAACAACATTGAAACAACAACTACAACATTAAAACAACAACATTATATACAAATAATCAACACGATAAAGCTTAACCATTTTGTGCATAATTCGCAAAAAGGCCCTTAGTACAAATTGTTGAAAAATAGCATGTTTGCATTTTAGGCTGCATTTTTCCACTTGAAAGCACTCAAAGAAACGGCAAGCACAAAATGGTTAAGATTGTATGCACATGCAAAGATATGTAACATTTCAAGCAAAGAAACAAATAATTGCAACAAACATAAAAGATCGTGACTAAACATTAATACATTGGATATACATTACACTATTTGGGAATTATACAAAACAGTCTTAGTGACAGTGGTAACAGACAAAGATTCACAGAAGTTTAACTGAAACAAAATTAACTTAAGTTAAGATGAACTTACCATCATAGATTAACATAGGGTCGGGTCCTGGGGGGGGGCTTGTCCCCAAAAATTTTGAGGGGGCTTGTACCTTGAACAACAATTTTCAGGGGGGCTTGTACCTCAAGAAAAAAATTTGTAAAAGTTTTCCAAAAATTTACGCTAATTTTATTAAAATTAGCATTTTTTTGTCAAAATTTGCAAAAAATCTTCAATTTTTGGAAAAAGTTTCATAATTTTGCCCGGTTTTCCTGAAAAATTAAACATTTTAGCTAAAAAATTAGGGCGAAGCCGGAAATTTTTTTAAATTTTACTGTAAAAACTGATTTTTCCGGCTATTTTTGGTTACCCCTTGGCCATTTTTTCGTTACCCCTTGTCCCCGACGGCGATAGGGCTTGTACCTTGTCCGGGTTGGGGGGGGCTTGGACCCCCCCAAGACCCCCCCGCGTTAACCTATGCTTACCATTGTATATCCGCGATAGTTTGGCCAAATTGTGTTTCTGACATATTGCCATCCTTTGCCCTTGCTCCGATCGAAACCATGGATCGTCATGCATTGCTTGACAATAGATTCCCATGCCTTGTTTTTATCCTTTTGTTCGAAAGTGTCCGAAAATTGGCCAAATAACACATGTTTTTTCTCCTTGATCATTCGCAGTACAATGACTTTTTCGTCTTTCTCCTTAGGTCCTTTTTTGCCACAGCTAGTCATTGTAAAAAAAGGAAAGTATTGACAAACTGCAGCAGACAGAAAAATGTAAAATTCGGACTAAGCAGCGAGCGGTGGTGGTGGTTTAAGGCGCTATTGTTTATGCATCAATGAACTTGTCTTTCCTTTAAAAAAGACTTATGACATTTAAAGGCGCTTATGACTTTTTACTTATTAAAATAGCGCTTATTACAATAAAATTTTATGCAACAGCAGAACTTATTGTATATGACATATTGTATTTATGAACTTATTGCTTATCATTTTTATGCAACGGGCCCCAGCAGTTGGCAAGGTTGTTGGATTAAGTCAGAGACGGTGTAGTCGATATTCTAACCTGATTATTGGTGCACCTAAACTACTCTCTTGTCAGAAAACGTCAAGCTAAAGCCGAGACTCTATTCTTCCCTGGCCTGAACTTTTAAAATTCTTCAAAATGGGTTTCAATCTTTTTATAATCAGCCAATGTGGAGTCACTGCTCCCCTGTCTCTGGCTTAACAGCAGACAGTTATCCTGAAGATTTAAAGAACCTGAAAACCGAAGAATCCCATTAATATTCAATCATTAGGAATAGGGAGGGCAGAACCAGCGTAAAGATTTGACTAATGCCAATGAACGAATAATTTTAAATAAACGGAAGATTACTAGGTCCTAGAGTGTTGTTATATATGAATACACCTAAAGAAACTAAATTCAGTAATTTAAAAGTTTGACAGACTTTTGTGCTATTGCGTTAGAGTTGACTACTTCATTATATCATTGCTAGTTCAGAGATCCTACCTTAGGATATAACATTTCTGGCGCACTGGGTAGGAACTCAGCAAACCACAACTGCAACCAGCTAAGTGCAAACTGAAGACATATACAAATCAGAGGGTAAAGATTATTGGTCAGATGACTACTACAGCAAAGGTCAATAACCAAGCTGCTGTAGTTCCGTTATTGGTTGTCGCAGGCTCAGGACCATCTTTGCTGGGTAAGAATTGGCTTCGATGTTTCAAATTAGATTGGGTCTCTCTACAAAAGACTGGGCGTGCGCATTTGGTAAAAGAAGATAAAAGTTTAAAGAAACTTCTTGACAGTTATCAAGATATTTTCAAGGATGAATTGGGGAAAATTAAGGACATCAAGGCAGATCTAAAGCTGAAAGATTCACATAGCCCAAAGTTTCTGCGGTCAAGGCCGGTACCATTTGCACTAAGGGCTAAAATAGAAAAAGACCTTGACAGATTAGAAACGCTGGGAGTAATTAAGAAGATACATACCTCTGAATGGGCGGCACCCATTGTCCCAGTTCTAAAACCCTCCGGTGAAGTCAGGATCTGTGGAGACTTAAGACTCACCATAAATCCGCAGCTCAATGTGGACCAATACCCTTTTCCGCGGCCAGAAGAAATCTTTACGACACTCAAGGGCGGAAAATTCTTCTCCAACCTGGATCTACGAGATGCCTACCTGCAGATGGAACTTACCGAGCAGTCACAAGAAATGGTAGTTGTAAACACCCACCGTGGACTTTACAAGTATACCAGACTTCCATTCGGGGTGAATTCGGTCCCGGCAATCTACCAACGAACCATGGAACAGATTCTACAAGGATTGCCCTTAGTGACGTGCTATCTGGATGATATCATCATCACAGGAACAGATTTGACAACCCATCTTCAGAATCTGACAAGGGTATTTCAGCGACTTCGAGAGTATGGTCTACGTCTGCGACTTAACAAGTGTAGATTTCTACAAGAAGAGATTGAATACCTCGGTCACGTTATCAACAGCACTGGAATAAAAGCATCACGGAAGAAGATTGATCCTATTTTAAAGATGGTAGCTCCTAAAGATACCAAAGAACTCCGTTCTTTCCTGGGGTGTGTTCAATACTATAGCAAGTTCATCAAGGACTTGGCTTCTCAGATTGAACCTCTCTACCGACTACTTCGCAAAGAAGAAGAATGGAGCTGGACAGAAGAGCATGATCGAATCTTCGAAAAGTTAAAGACAGATTTGACGTCCTTGTCAGTATTGTGTCATTTCGATCAGAGTTTACCACTTCGGATTGCCTGCGATGCCTCTGCTGTTGGAGTCGGAGCTGTGCTGTCGCACACTTATGAAGATGGCTCGGAAAGACCTGTAGCGTTTGCCTCAAAAACGTTATCGTCCAGTGAAAGAAATTATTCGCAGATTGAGAAAGAAGCGCTAGCCATCGCGTTTGGTATCAAAAAATTTCATCAGTACTTATATGGCAGGCACTTCCAGCTGGTCACTGACCATAAGCCGTTGACCACCATCTTTGGCGACAAGAAAGACATCGCGTCTATTGGAGCAGCCCGGATTCAAAGATGGGCTTTGTTTTTGATGGCATACAACTTTACAATAATATTCCGGAAGTCGGAAGAACACAGCAATGCAGATTGCTTGTCAAGGCTTCCACTGCAAGAAGCTGATAACAAAGAAATGTCACAGGTTGCTACAATTATGGTTAGGCTGTTGGGTGAAAGTCAACTTCCGATTTCGCAAAAACAAATTGCGGAGCTTACAAGAAACGATCAAGTACTTAGCCGTGTGTTTCAGCACATAAAGCAGGGTTGGCCAAACAAAGAATCAGATCTAACAGCCGATATAAAGCCATATTTTCGCCAACGACATAATTTGTCAATCGCAAATGGATGCTTACTCAACGGGATCAGAGTGGTTGTCCCTGCCGAGTTGCGGAAAGAACTCCTTCAAGAACTCCATGCCGCACACCCTGGGATCGTGCGATCAAAGGCCTTAGCCAGGTCATATGTATGGTGGCCTAATATTGATAAAGACGTAGAAACAATGGTCGGTGGATGTGCTGAATGTCAAGAACATCGGACTAATCCCAAATCCGCCCCTATCTATTCTTGGAACGACCCTGGTAGGCCTTGGGTTCGCCTTCATTTGGATTTCGCCGGACCCTTCCAAGGAAAGAAGTGGTTAATCCTGGTGGACAGCCACACAAAATGGCCAGAAGTAATACCGATGAGCGTTACTTCTGCCCGGGCTACAATTGCTGCCCTTACTCCAATTTTCAGTCGTTTTGGTTTTCCAGAACAAATAGTCACGGATAATGGGCCTCCTTTCCCGTCTAAAGAGTTCCAAGACTACATGTCATATTGGGGTATCCAACACATTTTTAGTTCACCGTATCATCCAAGAACTAATGGCGCAGCAGAGCGATTCGTGCAAACGTTCAAGCGATCTTTCAAGAAAATGGCCAAAGATGCTACTCAAATAAATCAGAAGCTTTCGAAGTTCCTTCTGGCATACCGAGCAACACCGATTCACGGGATAGATGTTTCACCTGCGGAACTGATGCTTAAAAGGAAGATTCGTACTCGCATTTCCTTGGTGAAGTCTCAGATTAGCAATGGGCCAGAAACCCTATCCCCCGTAGTTAAAAGAAGCTACGGCAGCGGACAAAGGGTGTGGGTTAAAGACTTTTCAGGTCGCAAGCCTGTTTGTGTTCCCGGGACTATCCTACGACGTAAAGGTCCGCTCTCTTACGATGTGATGGCAAATGGTCAAGTTTGGCGGCGTCACGTCGATCACATTCTGGGGAATAACACCACGCCGAGGCCCCCCTCGACGGGTTCTTCTTGGCTGACCGTTCCGTTTTCCCCGGTGATTCTGCCTGAAGATGGTACCCCAGCTCCACCGCTGGACCAACCCCGGGAGCAACAGCGGCAGGATCCTCCTCGCCGTTCAACTCGCGTTCGTCGTCCGCCAGCAACATTTTATCCTGGCAGAGACACCGACGCGTTTGTGCGCTCAAGCTTGTTTTGGACTGAGCTCAGGAAGAAGAGGGGAAAAGAATGTTATATATGAATACACCTAAAGAAACTAAATTCAGTAATTTAAAAGTTTGACAGAGTTTTGTGCTATTGCGTTAGAGTTGACTACTTCATTATATCATTGCTAGTTCAAAGATCCTACCTTAGGATATAACAAGTGTGTGCATGTCTAATTCCACTAATCCGCTTACCCTACCCGACTGCGCGCGATTTCGGAGATCCAGATTTCTGACTTTCCGTGTAATACGAGTTTAGGGCATATTGAGAATTAGATTTTGGTCATTTCATTACATATGCAGCAAACTTTCATGAAAGTAGATACTTAACTTAACTTTATGGGTTAGGCCTATTACTATAAACGTGATGTAGTACTTATATATGTTAATTCATTTTGCATAGCATAAATACATACCGTGTAATTTTTTGCTGGCCATATTGATCTAGTACTTGTTATACGAAAATATTCTCTTCTGAAACAGCAATACTTGTATTCAGATTTCATAAAAATTAATATACAAGATAGCAAGAAGTGATAGGGTGAGGCACGCTAGTCAGTGCCGGTAGGCAAACTAATGTGCAGCTACGCAAACCGATGGTACTGGAAGGAAACGGCAAGGTGCCGACAAGGGTGACGGTAGGTAAGCATAGCTGGACAGGGATAACTTGCAGTATTCAAATTTAAAATAATGTTCATTAAATTGCAAATAACAATAACAAATATGGTACTCATGGTTTGCTTAGCGGCATTTTCAGTTTGCCTACGCGGGAAAAGGCCGATATGAAGACTTTGGTTTGCCTTGAGTAAGACATTAAAATAGGGTCACATGCTGGGGGCGTGTCCGCCGAAACCTTGTACCTTGGAGACTTGCAACGTATGTAGTACCCCTGGCACAACCACTTCTTGAGTCAGACCCAAAAGCACTTGAGTCATGATCCTTGGCTCTAAAATCTGGCAAACCAAAAATATTCTGAAATCTCGGTGCGAATGCCGACTTTTTCCAGCCAATTCGGTGTGCCAAGATTTTCCCTACCCCATTACCTCCCGGTGGCAGCACGTCTTGCATCTTGTCCGCGCTGGAAGACGAGGATGTCTGGATCACCATATCCCCATGTTGGGTCCATCCATATATCCATCCCTAAGTTGAGTGTGACTGTCGTGTGACTTAAATTGCGCCAAAAACTAAATTCAATAATCATTCAGTAAGTAACATTTTTGAATTCGTGCTCTTCGTTTCACCCGTTCTTGTAGAAGTTTGGTATGGACCGAGAAGACCGGTACAAACGTGTACAAGGTGTTGCTCACTCACTTGCTAATTAATAGTCCAAATCTAAACATGTGCATATAAATACATCCATACATACGTACATGAACATTCCTTAAAGTTGCAAACAAAAAGTTTTTGTGAGAATGTCGTTTCGGCAACTATTACAATCCTTTGCTATTTATTTTTTCGCTCTTTTACTCTTCATGTGAAAGCCAATGGTAAAAGCCAATTATTAGTATTAATACTTACACACATCTTGGATAACAGTGTTCCATGCTGGTATTCAAAGCTTTACTCACTACGTCGTTGTTACTTAGGCATAGTACTGAAACCATAAGCAGACTTTTAGCAGATGATGCAAAGACGAAATTTTAGTCTACGTAGAGTTGATCGAAAAATAATAGTTACTAACTGTATATACTAACTGTATAGCTATAACTACGGTAATACTAACCACTTTCACTCACAGCTATCTGAAGCTTCACAGTAACTGTATCCTTGAGGCAAGGGATACTGAGGATGCGCACATCCGCACGTTTTAATATAGGACCATTGATAGGAACTACGTATGCAAGCCTGAAAACTGCACTCCATAAAATAAAGGAATAACTTTGAACAAAAATTATTTTCTCTAGGATTTCTTGGTGCAAATTCAAATCAAATCTGTACATAACTAGGTTATGTTGCAGCAGTAGCAACTAATTTTAGCACTAAATTGGCGACTCACTAATCGAATATTTTTAATGTTCTTCTATATGAGTGTAATGGAAAGAATTTATTAGGTATATAATTGTAAAATTACATTATTAAAGTTGACGGCTCTGAGTTCTTAGGTAAACAACGAAAGTGGTAATCGAAACCAGACATGCGAAGGAGGGGAAGTTTGTTGGAGTGAACCGGATTTTTCCGATTTTTTGCCAAAAAAAGTGGAAAAATCCGGATTCTGGAGGGGGGGGTGAGGGACCCCAACCCCCCCCTTCCAAGCACATTTATGATCGACACTGTTCCTGTCGCAGAACCTGTCTAAAAACTGTCAAAAAGCAAATCCCCCTTTAAATTGATTTTCATTATAAAAGTCTCACTTCAACAGTATAAGACCCATCATAAAGATATCCTGTAACTTCATTTGCTGAATGGATGCACTTTTCTTGGCCTGTTCGCATTCTTTTCACTACTGACTGCAAGGACAAGTACAAATACAATAATAGCAGCAAATAGCTTAATAAAATCTCGAAGAAAAAGTTTAAACCTTGACCTTCAGCTTTTAGCAACTAATATTAGAACTATTATTTCGACAGCATGTCATACCGCTGCAAAAGTTTCAACCCAAGTACATTTCCACATTTTAACCCAAAAGACAAACAAAAAGGCAGCCATCAGTTATAGCAACTAGCAAGTGACAACATACTTTGGCAACTTAACATTATAAAACCCTTGGATTGTGCTGTTAGCATTCTACAATAACACTATTGCATTCATGAAATTACATGAAGCAAACTGTAGGTGGAAACAAAGCCAGGGGCAATAGTGAATCCAGATACGCCCGGAAAAATAGGATCTCCTGGTGTAGTGAATGCAAGCTTAAAACCAACCGCTGGAATGAAATCCAAATACTCCGCCTGGTCTGTAACTAATCGGGCATAGAATCCTACAATATGCAGAATACGCCAATTGTACATAATTTGCTAGCTACCGTTAACAACGACCAACACTATTTGTTATCAGCGAACATGTGTTACCAAAAACCCTCTCTTAGGGCTCAAAAGCGCATAATCAGCTTAGGTAGGAGGTTCAGAAGAATTTTAAATTCCGCCAGGTTCCTTAGTCAATGGCTAAATCCTCGACGTTAGGTATATGCTGCAATGTTAAATCTTGGGCCACCTTTTGTTATGTCAGCATTGCATGTGTGCTTTTAGGAGAAAGAGAGACAGAGGGTATCTTATAAAGAACTCATCGTATCGTACCGTACCGCACCTTCCTGAACAAGTTCCCTGTAGTATCCTACGCCGCCTCTTTACTCGTAATCAAAACTGAATCAATATCACCCCATCCAACTACATGTTTAACAATGACACGCACTCGTTCTAAGTTAGAACCTAGTACAGTACCAGTTCAAATCTAACTACCTAACACATACACTAGATACCACATACATTTCAGTTAGGATACTACATTAATTGGCGACGAGGGAAACTATATATAGCGATGTTACCTGCTTTTGGTCTCGCGCTTCAGCCTTTTCTGGCTACTTCTGGTAATCCGCGTATATCCTGGAAAGACTGGAAACGGTCGATGCGAAACTACCTGTGTGCTTCAGGGGCCGATGTTATAAAGCGATTTAACCCGGTTAAATCGCTAACCCGGGTTAGAAACCGGGTTATCAACCCTAACCCAATGTTATAAAAATGGGGTCAGCAAAACCCGGGTTTAGCTAATGGGGTTAGGGCTAGGTTTAGGGTTAACCTCAAAAATAACCGGGTTAAATACTTGCTAGCTGATAGCTGATTGCATGAGCTAATGGGGTTAAAATCGGGGTTAACTCATAGGATAACCGGGTTAACTTAACCTAACCCAAAAATTTCGGGATTAACCCCAAAATGGACTTAACCCGGGTTAGCCTTAACCCCATTTTTATAACATCGGCCCCGGGAGTCATGACTCAAAATTTTGGTGAGCATCGCAGGGCTGCTCTATTCTCTGAATTGAGGGCCAGAGAATCTTTTATAGCCTCCCTGATTCAGATGACGACGGCTTAGCTCTGGATCAAGTTACAGAGATGGCAGAGCGTCAATTCAACCCTCTCACCTCAACTACCGGGTGAGACGGTGGATGCATGGGTCGCTGAACTTCGTGCTTTGCTGACCGACTGCGATTTTGGAGAAATGCAGGATCAAGCACTGCAAAATCAGATCGTAGAAAAACGTCCTCCTCCAGAATTCACGAAAGACTCCTGATGGAAAAAGGCTTAAGGAAACAGCCTCGGCGAACTCCAAAGCTATGCAGGGTGGAGTTTTCACAGGACAGGTAAACCATGTGCAATCTGGGAGAAAACCGGGGAGCCAGTCTTTTGATAAACATAATGCTCGGGGACAAAGACGCGGGAAATGAGACTTCTGATGATGAAGGTTGCCGCAGTTGTTCCGGGAAACACGGTGGTTCGACCAGGGGCCGGTTCCATAAAAGTGTGCGAGTACTAGACTAGACAATTAGACGCATGCTAGTTGTCAAGTCTAGTACTTCTAGTGTACCATAAAACGTTGCTAGTCTAGTAGCTACTAGCACTCGACTTGCGAGTTCCGCTGCTAGAGGCGACCAATACTAGCAAGCACGATCTGTTCCATAAACGTAACTAGTAGACATGCTACTAAGCAACTAGCACGAGTCAAGTTCTCTAGTCGATTTTGACTAGAGAAGAGATAACTGAAGTTTAATAACTCGTTCATTGTTTACTGAAATTAGCTCAAATTCAAGAGGCGCAGTTGTTTAAAACTTTACTTGGATGTCTGCACATTTTATGAAATTTCATTGTGATTTGGATTTTTTCGATTTTTTGAACGATTAAGAGCATAGTCTTGCGAACTCGCACTTGCAGTGCTAGTACTCGCACTAGCACTGCGAGTTGGTCGAGTTGCGGTCCGCGCTTAGCTAATTTTGTCGAGTCAAGCTAAAAGTTTTATGGCACACTTGACTCGACGACTAGCACTACCATTACGAGTTCTCGCATGCTAGTACTAGGATGCGAGCCGAAGTTTTATGGAGCCGGCCCCAGATGTCCGGCTGAAAGGGCAAAGTGCAATCAGTGCGGTGGTGTAGGCCATTTTCGAAGAATCGGCCCGTGTGACGTAGTGCTCTTTAAATCAACCCCTTTCCCCCTCCTTTACATTCTTTTGTTTTATATATAGTCAACTTCTTTAGAGTCAACTTTCTCAAAAGTGGGGCGTTTCACTTAACTTCATACTCCAATTCTTACATCCAGCCTTTTTCAAACTATTTAAAACTTCATACTCCAATTCTTACATCCTTTTTCAAACTATTTAAATCAGTAACTTTTAATCACCTTTACATTTGTTCTTCTTTAGTTTACTCTCCATGCTTGTCTTGCGACATTACAATATTGCATCTCGCCCAGTGCACGAGGCCATATATATTACAGTATATTACAGGAAACCTTATAACTTTATCTTCTGGAAGTTATTCAAGCAGCACAATGGCTCACCTTACCTTATACCTACCGAGGCCACATACTTCGCCCTCCTCCCGGAGCCCTTTGATGTTCTAATCATAATCCGTGTCTCTCCTGAGACCCAGTTTTGTGTTACTGTTCTGCGCCTCACCCGAGGCCCATTTTATTATTATTGTAGTAGTTACTCCAAGCCTCCCAGGAGGACCTGTATGAGCTATTAGTTATTATAATGCGTGTTATTAAAGAACTGTCCCCGACCTAATTATAACTCAGCTTTTCACCACTTTCAACAGCTGCTGTACCTCTGCCAATACGGAAGCCGTTACACCCGTCTAAAGTATCGGGGGTTCTGCTGGAGTACGAAGAAGCCAAGAACACTGAGCACAGTGAACACGAAGACAACATAGTTATCAGTTAAAAAAGGGGAAAATGTTGTAACTGAAATGTGTGTGGTATCTAGTGTATGTGTTAGCAAGTTAGATTTTATCTGGTGCTGTACCAGGTTCTAACTTAGAACGAGTACGTGTCATCGTTAAACATGTAGTTGCATGGGGCGATATTTATTCAGTTTTGATTACGAGTAAAGAGGCGGCGTAGGATACTACACTCCCCAATCTTGCGGGGTTTCACTCTAGGTGTTTACAGGTGTTTTATCTAGGTGTAAAACATGCCAAATGAAGTAAACGCAGACAGAAATGCTGGCAATGTCCGCAACAAGCATTAGCATATACGAAAAATGACTTGCCTGTCGCGTATTCTGCTTACTACTCATGTATAGTTTTGATATACTCTAGGTTAAACTTCGCATGTCCAATGGTTATACAATGGTGAACTACCATGCTTTATTCCAGCTCGCAAAGAGTTGTAACGAGGAGGCATATTATTCATGGTGTAACAATTCCCAAGGATTGGATCAAATGTAGCGTTAGCAAATATTCTGCAAAAACTAACAAAACAACGTTAATTTGTTAACTTAAGAAACTGAGGCTCCAATGACTGAGTGGTTTCTCACTTGCGACAAGTGGATGGTTATGTCAAGCCCAGAGTCCTATCTGCAAACGAACTAACAAATTTTTGTCGCGTCGAACTGAGCTACAATCGGCTTGTAATGCTGTTCAAAGATTACGGAAACATTGCGTCTTCTGCATGTCAAGTCTTTGAAGACTGGCGTGTCTCATCGTTACAGCCGGTTATATGCTAATTAACCTAATTTGTATGTTTATATCTTTGGAAACAACAAACGGGGTGGGGGAAATCTGCGCTGAAATTGAATGCACTGACTGTCGGAATACTCGCGGCAACGCATTCTAGATTTGTGCACAGCGTACCGTGGCGTACAATAGTATTGCCGTCACAGACTACATGCTCTACATAACGAACAATGCAAGCCGTTCCATCATGGTTCCATTGCATTGGGCCTCGTTACAATCTTTGTTATACAACTCACTGTCTCTTTTCCTATGTTAACTGCGTGTGTATATAGCTGAGTGCACGCCACAGAGACCTTTGTTGCTCTTGTGTATCGTGCACCGTGTAGATAAGTTCAATGTGCATGCTGGGAGGCGTGGACCTGAACTAATTTGCTGCGCCATGCAGTGATCTGCATAGGGCAGCAGTGTATGCATCTGAGCTCCAACTTACACAGCTCAGCATTGTTTGCATTCAAAGATCTATGCAGTGTCGCCGGGAAGCACTCGAGCATGGCACTCGGAGCCTCCCGCACGGCGTGCGTATAAATCTCTGAATGCACGCATGAATGCGTGCTATAAAGTATACTTATATTAAGCAAGTTAAGAATGCTATATTGTTAAAGTTACAGTTACAGTTAGAGCAAGAAATAAACCAAAGAATGGTAAGAATAAAGTTATTATCATACTCTCTGCATCCAATCGTTGTGTGAAGTCTGCAATAGTCCAGTAAACTGTCTAATTGAATCCCAGCATTAATCAATGTTTGCACATCTACAGTTCCGGCTAGTAAAACTAATATATCCATAGCAGCAACGTCTACGGATAGCATGCTAGACTCCTGAACAAAAACGAAATTAACATTACAAATGCAAATTAGGCACACAGCAAATGCAGCAACGGAGATGCTATTATGTAGAAGAAAAAGCAAAGACTTTCTTTTTGGCAACAAAGAGGTCATACAGTTTACGCTTTTCAGCCTCATCAGTAATGTGGCTTAAGTCAATCATGTCTTCCAACTTTTGACGCACTGCTGCATCGTCCAACGCAATACCAGACTCGATGCTGGCCACCGCGTCGTTTGAGTTGAATGCAGACATAGATTCCCCTACCATGTCCTCCAGTCTGGAATAACGGGCTAACATTGATCCCTTCGCCAGGTGCAGGGGATGATCCGTCGTATTCAACACTTCAATAGGTACCGTTCCCAGATCCGGAGACACTACAGCTGAAGCAACCAACACTGGCTTTTTCTTTTGAGTCGGGGCACCCACTACCACGCCAGTCTTACCTTCAACGATGACTAACGGGCCAGTCAACACACCGGAAACCAAAGTTCTTGATTTGGGCAGTAGCACTTTGGTTTGGGCACAAGCTACCACGAAGGAACCGTCGTCTTCGGGATTATTCCGTAGGAAAGGCGCAGACCCAAAAGGAGTTAGCAGTAAACCCCTGGAAAAGTCCAGTTTGCACCTGCATTCCGGTAAGACATCTCGACCCAGTATGAAATCGTAGATACTGCTATCTACTACAGTAACGTCATGATTAATGGCAATATCCCCAAACACCAAATGCAGCATGCAAACCCCAAAACTTTTAGGGCTGAACCATTTGCCGTTACAAGTCCCCTTTTACAAGGTCTCAAATTTTTATGTCCACAGTTTCCCCTTAACTTTGTAAACAGTTCATTTGAAATTATGGACCGACCGGAACCAGAGTCCAAAAATATGTCCACCGATTTTCCCTCTACATTACCCCTCACCACAGGATTACCACCATCAGTTAGGACAAAAATTCCTGACTGTTCATTGTTTATATTGTTCATACCACCCAATAAGTCATTTTCGTCACCATGACAAGGTAATTGACAAGGGGTCTTTGAAGTTGGTTCCGCCACGCGACCCACAGTAGCGGAATCAGTTAGTTTCCCTGGTCTTTGTCTTTGTTACGAGGAACGTATACTTGACAGTCAGCTTTAAAATGACCCCAACCTTGACATTTATAGCAACGGGTCTTGCTCGATGCTTTTGGCTTAGAGTCTTTAGAGTCAGTAACCTTTACTTTATCTTTAGTAGAAACGGCGACACTCATAACCAACTCTGTCAACTTGGCCACATCCTCGCTCAAAGATTCTATGCTCTTTTGGTCTTTATCCTTGACCTGAGCTTTCTTGTTTTGATATGGTCGAACATCTTTACCACAAAATTCATTGCCAGAGCTTTCAGTGTCACTTTCAATCCTTGCTATAGCGTAATCGTCAGCCTTTCTTTTACTTTTTCTGTCGTGACGACTCTCTGTTTCAGCGATACCTTCGAAAATACTTGCCTTTGTAATGGCTTCCTCAATGTTTCGCGGTTGGGATTTCTTTACTTCTTTCCTGAGCCAGTCGGGGCGTAAATTCTTTAGGAATATTTGCAACACCATACCCTCCGGCAAATTGTCATCAGGAGAAGCCTTAATAGCAAGACTCTTGATGACAGAGGCGAATTTGATTGGGCTTTCATCGTCTCTGCGACAACGTTCCATTAATTTATCCATGTAATATTGTTCGACGTGTTGTGGCTTAAAATGTCTGGTCAGAATCTGTCGTAGATTAGCGATAGGGCCTCTCTTCACATCCTCCGGTAGACTGTTGTAAACCCTGAAAGCGTCCCCTTCAAGGGCAAACCGTAACCACAGACGTGATTCCTCCTCACCCCATCTGTTGATGAGGCGAGCATTATCAAACTTCTGGAGCCATTCAGTCCAGGATTTGGAAGTATCGTACTTAGGCAACTCGGCCAAAGGCCGAAACATCATCTCTGGAGCTGCTCCGTTCCCTTCAGCCATCATGGAAAAGAACGACGTAGAAAGAAACTCGTTGACTCGCAGCGCCACTTATAATAGCAGTAGCAGGCTACAAAGTTAGCACGAACAGATCACAACAGTAACTATATTTTTGAGGTAATTTAACAGATTCTTCTACACTATTAAACAGGAATACTCCATCATAGACTATTCACCGATAAAGATGGATTGCAGAAATTGTGTTCTCGGTCGAAAGGCACATTCGTTCTGATTACAGTCACTTCCTTTTGTTCTGATGCAAACAGACGTAACTTTTTACCAAGAAATTATTACAAGTATCAGGAGAACAGTTTTGTACGTTCCTTGATTACATGTAAACACATATTGCCTAAGCTAGTAGTGCAATCTCAGTTTCACCAACAACTTCACATTCTATTTCTCGTTGAAATCCTTGAAAGGACCTAACGTTAAGTACTAAAACATTAAAACATATTAAAACTTTCTAACACATAAAACTTGGGGGCGCTGTGTGCGCATGTCAGTTTTTGATTGGGGGGGGGGGTGGGTTCACTTGAAGTAGTTTACTTGAAGGCCCCGCCCACATGGAGAGTCTCTCTTGAAAACTACCCAACACCTCAGTTGTTGTGTTATACTCTTTCCCAACTCCAGTACGGTCGTTTATAATCGCTCGTCGGTCGCCCGATTACTATCTTTCTTTCGTTTTGGTATTCGCTCCGGTGTGTCTTCTATACCTACGCTTTCCCCCTGGGGTATACACTGTACGGCTTATTCTACCCTAGGGTTTGTTTGTATTGTTTGTTGTGTGTGTGCTTTGTCTATTTGGATTTGACTTAGAGTTGGGACCGGTTCCAATTTTCAAAACCGGTTCCGGTTCCGGTTCTAGAGTACCGGTTCCGGTTCCGGTTCTTGCTTCCGGTTCCCGGTT